>SDVV010000210.1:0-36207 GCA_016164225.1 Gammarus roeselii | reverse complement strand
GTATATGTGGCGGTGTTCTAAATATTCTTCCTCGAGTAGTCTCAGGAATTCCTGCCGGTACGCGTTGGTTGGAGTAGTTGCTTTAGGGTAGATTTGCAGGTCTAGGTTGACCAGTGGTGGGTTGATCATCCATGTTGGTGTGTTAATTTGAAGGATTCGGTAGGAAAATGAAGGCTTAATAGCTTTTCGATTGATGTTGAGCGAGGTCAGCAGGTTGTCCACGCGCAGGGAAAATGGTGGGCATATATTCTTCTTAGCCGCAAAAAGGCGCTTATCCAACCAGCAGGAATGGAGGTGGACGGAATTGAAGAACAAATAGATACGAATGAGATTTCCCAGAGAAAATGCAATTGACTCGAGACATTATTGAGCGTATTACACCATCGGATACAATTAACAGGACACAGCATAATCAAAAATCGAGAAGCTCTACATGCATCGACAAAAATATTCTCGGAATTGTTACATCTAGCGATGCTGTATTTCCTCAAAAAGTGTATCTCATACAAGATTTTGTGGGAAAACACCAGGATTCGAAGATTCACGAAATGACCCACATGGAGAATCACCCCCCAGCAAAAAGATTACACCTGAAACGACAAGATCAAGGAGCGGCAAATGCGATTCAGCAGCCTTTCATACCACTTTTTGACAGAGTTTGACAATCATTCCGTGTCCCTCAAACCTCGTCTAACATCATAAGTTACACAGAAAAGAATATTCAGGTAATGATTCTCAGTATGAACAACATTATTTAAAACAAAAATCGCTCTCAAAACTTTCAATCGTTCCTCGATTTTCTCAAGATCCCCTGAATTCAAAACCACAAAATCGTTTCCATCTTCTAGTAGTCGACTCGATTTCAGCAAATGAAATTCTTCTGGAACAAAATATTAGTTGAAAACGTCCGTATTGCCTGAAGTATGTCTTCTAAGGCCTCGGGCAGTGCAGATGAAAGTACGGAAATTGCAATCATAAATCCCGTAGTCCGGCGTCCGTCTTCTCGAAGTTTATTTCAGCGTCCGGGGAAAGGTAACGTCTCTCAGTGGCGGGTCGGGAGAAGAGTGGGTCTGGCTTGTGGTATGGATCACGCAAAGGAAGAGAATTCATTTGCAAACACTATTCAATAATTTTGTTCAACAGACTGAAATAGCTGTCTACGTTGAAAACTCATCTGAATATGGGTTCTTTTCTGATTTTTTTCCACATTCTGGCGAGTATAACTAACAGTAATGTACAAGTTCCATTACATTTTGTCCGGATTAATTCAAGTATATTAACAAAATGATCAAAGGAAATATCATGTTAATTGACTAATGAGCTTGCAATGATTGTGGACATTTTGGAAAGCATCGCATGAATATTGTTACTTTCACTGTCAAACTCAAATTTGTAATCAATAGGAACGAAAATTATATGTATATGAAACCATCTGTAAACACATTTTCTCAAAAAACTATGACTAAACAACTACTAAATATCTTAGGACCCTTTTGGAAATGGTATTTTAGTCGCTTCCATTTATGCAAAACGGGTGGAACCATCCGCTTGCGAGATTAAAATTTCCATAAAATAATATATGAAACATGTTGTCAGTATATAGCAGCCTAAGAATTGTAGGTCGGAGGAAAATTTACTCCCACGAGGTAAAGTGAAAACTAAAAGTATAACCTATTTCTAGGGAATGTATCTCAATAAATTAATCATTTCCACCACTTTTACGAAGATTTAGGGGAACTAGAGATTGAAAGAGGCAATTTTACCCATCATCAGAAAGTCACCGTTAAAGTGAATCTCCGGACTCGCCCATCGTAATGGGGAGTCTCGCTGTGTGTCACGCAAGTTAATATGCTTTTGTGACGTGGGAGTATACGGGGCTTTATTCTCAACGGGCTCTCTCTCGTCCCCACGCAAAGGCTGAAGGAATATTTTTCCGACAGGCCCGTTCGGTTGTCCCTTCCCTATCAGTAGGCGGAGTGATTGAGTTATAATTAAGCTCTCTCGGCCCACCGTAGATACATGGACACACCAAATTTGTCTGATGGCAAATTGTTTCCTTCATCCCTTGGTGGTTGAAGAGAGCTATCTAGCTTATCTCTTCGCGGAGCAAAAAATTATACCAAGGCAGACTACGTCAACTCCATTTTTTTTCTCGCTAGACGAGCGTCGAGACAGAGGTGACAAGAATGATCAATGCGGGGAGGATTATGCATATTATTAGTTCCAAAAATTCTTCTAGCATATTATCAGTTGCAAAAAGGTGACTGGCACCAAGACCGAGATGGTTAAAGTAGTGCTCGTTACCGGCACTTTAATGGAAATAAGGTTCCCGGGCATCGGAACCTATACTTGTTGTATATCGGTGTTCAGCAAGGACACCGGTCACCTTGGTGATACGAGGAATGAAACCGAGGCAATCTCAGATCAAAATCGGGGGTTCGGGGCTCTCCCTCCCGATGCTAATTTGAGTGGGCTCGAGTTGCATCATTAATGCTATTCCCTAAAACAACCTTTCGCTTTCTAAATCCGTAATGGAGATACTGCACGGATACATGAATCTCTCTTTGGCCTACTATCACAGATCTAATCTCCCTACTATTATCCGGCAAGCTTGTTTTGGCCCAGTGGTCTTCTGCTCTAATCAATCACCTGTAAACACACTGTACATGGACCACTTCTGTGATACAGCAGCTTCAGTTCTGAAACGGTTCTGATGAGTGATTTTCACTATGCAGAGATCTCCTCTCCCTGATGAACCGATTAAAAGCTTTGGTTCCCATATTCCACATACTTCATAACGAGCAAGAGTATTATTTATAATTAAGTCATTTATTTCCATCGTCTGGCAATGGGATTGCAATTTTTAAATATTACACCTAAAACATTATTATCATATACACTATTTGAATTAACGCAAACGAAATTTCAATTTCAATTCGTAACAGAACATTTCTAGTGTGCCACTGGTTCTGATTTCATGTAACAAATTATAATGTACAATATTATAATCAATGATCAACAGCCAACGTCTTATTTGAGGGAAGAATCAGGAATGCATGACTTTGGGAAATCAATAGTACATGCAGTTGAAAAATCTCGAAATACATGGGGCTAGGAAATCTTGAGAACATGAGTTTGGAAAATCAAAATGCGCTAGAATAATGAAAGGACTGGTCTAAAACATTGAATGCATTATGAAGGGGTGAATAGACGACATAAATTATGTATATAACGTATAGATATCACTAAATATACACATTTCATGACGAAATGCGCTAACATATTGTAAAGATGGGTCTAAACCATTGTATGAATAATAAAGTGACGAATAGACGACATAAGTTATACATAAAATATATACATAGCACTGAATATCCACACATCATGACCGCTAGGAAATGATTAAATGAATGGCAATCCGAATAATTGGATACTGGAGTACAAAAGCCGGATGAATTTACTTCTACTATAGAAGATCAAAAAGGAACGGTAAATGGTTCATGTGATTCAGTGAATTATATTCTCATCGAGTTCACCTCTGTCAAAGCTGGGAGCTACCTGTCGTTCCTCAAAGGGATGACCCCGTGTTTGATTTATATAAAACGATTGAAACATTTGGAACATAGAAATAGACAAAACGCTAGTTAACACCTAGGAAAATTGGACGAGACATTGTGATAAGAAGTAGTATATATAGCACCAAGACGCGGATTAGTGAAGGATTATAGATAGGCGCTAATTAGTGGTGGGCGGAGGGTAGGGTGCAACTAATGCAACTTGACTCAACCGGCCGTACGGGGGTTCGCGAAGAAACGGGGTGCGGGGGGCGTAGGGTAGGACGGGGGTCAGTGAGAGGGAAGCTTATACATGTTAAGGGGTTATATATTTACATAAGGGTATTAGCATTTCATTGCTTGGGGGGTGTTGCAACTTCGTTGCTTTCATATTGCATGTTCGATGCTGTGTCCTCTGAATGTTTTTGAGGTATTGATAAACATTCATTTATAAGATTTTTTTATTGATAATAATTTATATGTAGTATTATATATTAAAAAGCCTCACTTTTCGGATACCTTCATGATGAATTTTCAACCTCGATATAGTTTTCTACGTTGCTCGCTGTTGATCAATTTTAAACGTAGCATAGATTCAATAAGTTTATTGTTATTTTTATCCGATTGTATTAATCAGTACCCTTGCGTTAAGCTCTACTTACTCATGCAGTAACCCATTCCTTCGTATTTCTTTGTGAGCTAAACGATGAAGGAAAATAGATACAATATTTACAGGATGACGGAATCATTCCTAGAGAAGAATCACTTAAGAGTATAATTGACTCAATCGATGCTTGATTTGTGGGTTCGTTGCGGTGGGGGGTTGGGATATTTTTGTATGTTGTGTTCATTTATCACTAAATATTCTTTTATAGGATTAGTGAGGTAGGCATGTCCTATAACTCAATTTGCAGCCTTAGTGTGCAAACGGCCCTGTTTGTACCAGCCTGAAGGTAGGATTGCAGGCAAGGTTCTGTGTTTCCCATCTATTTATGTCATATGTGTATAATATCTATATAAATAGTGAGGATTATTTGTCAGGTTGCTTGTGGGTTAATGTAAATGTATTTCTTAGGATGCCTCATCTTCGTTACGAGAATCTATCTACCCCATATTGCATTATCCAGTTTTGAAACAGTTATATCAGTGTTCCATTAATGCGAGCTTCCCATAGCGAAAATACCTGAACGATATGGATTTACTGTAAGTTAAAATATTATGTTATGTATACGTAGTAATGATCGATTGATTTATATTGAATTTGTGTTGTTTTTGGAATTTCGATCAGTTAACTCATACAGTTTTAGGCATTTTAGGGTATTTTAGGCTTGCATCATCCATGTAGCAAGCTATTTCAGGCATAATTGGTACGTTATCGCATCATTTTGGTATTTATATTTGTATATATAAAATTCTGTTACGATTAAGCCGTGGTTACTTTAGTTAAAGAGATGTTAATTTAACACTGTTTTGGACAGAAGATGAGGCTAATTTCATCAGATTTTGTATGTACTATACCGTTCACTATAGGATTCAGTTGTGTCGATCGTATGTCTTGGGATCTTATTCACATTTCTTGTTTGTTTGGCTAAATGCTAGTTTATTCTCGTTCATCACGTTTTTAATGTATGTTTGGGTATGGTAGAGAATTAATCTCCTTGTCTTATTATAACTCGTGAGTTTTAGTATAGGTCTTTCAGTATTTGTATGTTCTCTGTTGAATTTCCATCTTCAATGCAGGTTATTGGGTTTTTATACAATATCGGAATATATTACGTTTGTATCTGCAATATAGAACATTATTTCAGTTTTGTTTAGTTATATGTTGTTTATTTTTAGTGTTTTATATATCTTCTTTCATCCTGATACAATATTTGACGTAAATATCATAGATATAGAACAGACAATTTGTTACAAACTTGGTCTTGCTATTTGGTTATTGTATGTTTAGTGTTGGTCCATTCTTCAATGTTTAAGAGGAGTTAGAGAGTCCCCTAGGCAAAAGCTCGTTCTGTTTATGCTTGTTTCTGTAAATAGACCAATTTATTATGATGGATACCATAATGTAATTAACTTTTTTATGTGAATTACAGCAGAGAAGAGCATCTTATTAAGCTATTTTATACATGTTGTTGATGTAGGTTATTTTTTTTTTACGATAATCATAGGAATGTATGTTTAAGAGGTGTAAGTCTACTGTATCTTTGTGGAATTTTCGTAATTGATCCCTGGTAAATGTTTAATTTAACGTTTAGGAGACGATTTACTGAATGGAAGGGTCCTAGAGCATTTTACAGCTTTGCTACCCTTCACTTGATGAGATATATATCTACGATAGCTTGATGATATACATAATGTGTCAAATAGATTTTGACACATTTATAACATACAGTAACACGTTGGTTGCAAGCAATGATCTCGCTCGGGCAATCGTTGGCCGATTCGCTTTTCAATAGTCCCAGAATTCATTTATTTGATTCATCGTACAGAGGATGTTTTTTTTTTGGGGTACATGGAGATGTCCATACATTCAGACAGAGACGATTACCGCAATTTTTCCGACTCAATATCGGGGTAAACCTTTAAACTCAGCTGGGATGTAACGTTGTTCGATGTTGTTCAGAGATGATGGACTAAACAGATGATTGGTATGTATGTCTGAAGTACTGTACGTGACCGGATGTTTCCTTTGAAATTTGTTATGTATCAGTGATAGATTGCTGAGAAGTGACCTAGTAAAGCATTGTAGAGTTCGTTGTTATGACACAGTGGGCTTGGATTCGTACACCCAGAGGCATAGCATCAGTTAGGTCTAGGAATTTTGTTATAGATTGAACAGGAATGATAGTAAAAATAACATTTTTCACATTAACTTAGCATTAAATGACAGTTATTTTTGGTATGGCTGTTATGTTACTATACGATCTTAGTCATGAACCAGATCACGTCGGATATTGGAGTAGGGTTCATTAACTATATAATAGTTAATCGATGTTGCTTAGGGTAGAGTATATAATCTTATTTAGCTATTTTTTATAGATGTTGGTGTGCATTTTGATTTGATATCATAGGAATATATCTGTATTCGATGTAAATTTACCTAGTTTCATGGGATGTTGGGTATAAAATACGCTTATTTGGATGTAATGCTTCAAAAATTTGCTGTGTTTCCCCTCTCGACATTGGATGTGGGTCCGGTTCCATGTTGTCTTGGAGAACTAATCGATCGGATTTGTGTTGAGTGTTGGTGTTAAAATTATTCAATAATTTATTGTTCATCTCAATTAATTTATCAAATCGCAGATCTTTGCTAGATGTTTATTCCCGCACGTCATAGTTTTTTAAATGATTGTGATCCGTTTGCACTTTAGAAACTGTTATGTTAATGTTCAGTTCAGGCTTTGTTATGAGACTGCGTTCTAATTCAGAATATTCGACTTATTAGAGCATTCACCAGATACTCTTTAACATTTTTCACTGAAGGTTTGTGATGATGGCCGTAAACCTAACTCATCCTATCCTATCTTAACCTATATTTGTCCCTCCGTTTCCATACTTATGTTAGGTACTTCTCCATTGATTTAAGCTTCATTCTTATCAAATCTATCCACTTGACTCATATTTTTACCAATCTTTACCAATTTATGTTCCTGCATATGTATATATTTTTTCACTGTGCCTGTTATAACTTGAGTAATCTCGACTAGTTTCAAGTAATGTTAGATGATCGCTCATTTGTGGACTTACGAGTTCAAACGGTCATGTAACCTTTCGCGTAATTCAGTGTTTGTAACGGCTGTTAAATCGTTAGCATGTTTTTTTGTATGGTTTCACTGTTGGAATACGATTTTTTGTAATGATGGATTTGCTGCTCATACCATTTCCGTTTATTATAACGAATATTGATTAAATCCACTCCAACTTTTTTCTACAGATCTTTGATGTAAGGTCCGCAGTCAACAAGATCTAGGAGATAATTTATGCATAAGGTACATAATTGGCGAAATATATATCAATGTATGACATCATATATCAAATATCAATGAATGCAAAAAGAGTTATCATACACTGCCAAATACATTAATACTTAGACAACCTAACCTAGCAGTCATCCTAACCAATAGTTATGTTGTTTCATTCCAGTTGGATGCTTGTGTATGATATTGATACGTATGAATCTCTCCATTGGGCTGTCTTTTGACCATATCAAAACCAGTTTGAATACATTTCTCCAATTTAATCCAGCAAATATCCTCTTGCAGATGTTTAGAGTTCAGAATTTTTATCGATATCTCTGTTATATGTTTGGATGAGACTCAACAGGTAGGTTCCACAAGAACAAAATCACTTAATTTGTTGCAATTTTTTTCAATGTGGATCAGTTATACGCGATATTAGGTTGAAAGATCTAGTCATCCTAACCAACTTAACCAATAATTATATATTTTCATTCAACTTTGATAGTTATGTATTGGAGGCAGTTATTGATATATACATATGAACCCTCTACATGGATGTATTTTACATTTTTTTTTCAATATCAAACACCATGGACACACAGGAACACTTCTGTACGCATTCACGAGGTCCTTACCGTCACTGTGTCGGCAAATGTGTCGCCTAATGTGTCGGTACAACGCATATATACAGCGCCGTTAGCGTCACTATTGCGGCACATGTGTCAGCACCATATAGGAATTTACACACATTTTGCAAAAGGGTTACCATACACTGCCGAATGCATTACTACCTACCCAACCTAACCTCACCCATAGAACAACATCCCTTGCTGTTGATACAATATATTTCATGTGCATCAGCTTCATGGTATGTTATGTTAAAATAAGTAATCCTCAAAAAAACTAATCTAACCTAACTTATGTACGGTTTTCAGTGAATGTTTCATACGATGCACAATACATAGCTCAACTTATCTCAACATTTTGATCTATCCTTTGCAGCTTCGATAACTTAACACCTAATTATTTCTACTTCGCAATCAATCTCAACTCATATATATTAACAGAGAGGTCAAAAATTTTCAATCTTAGATGGATTGAAAGTTACAAGTAATTCATATTTGTTTCCATCATCATACAAATGGGCGACTCCATCTCATACTAGGTCTACCACATTTTTTTTAATGCCTCCTGACACTTCATCATTTGACGACTTGCACAGTTGATCTGACTTTTTTCCAATAATTTTTTAAAGCTCTTCACGATGACCGCGTTTCAAGTGTCTCCACACGTTACTCGTCAATTTATGTTTATTCATTTTAAAAAATTTCTGGCAAAGTTTACAGACCCCCATCACCCCATATCTTTCGAACAATCGAGGACTCAAGCTATAACCCATCCTTCCACAACAGAATCCCAATATTGTCTGAGTTTATTCCCATCGGACTCTGATTCATATCTCACCATTCTGTCACACATATACATCATTTACCCTGAGACTCAACAGGTTCATGGGTACCGTTGCACACCTTGAAATATATTCTCCTACCGTCTTCAACAATTTCGATGTTAACTCTGCCTGACACAATGTATGCAATTCATCGCTTATCATTTGAGCTTTTAGCATCATAAAAAAAAAAAAAATCATAGTTTTATTGTTTTATATCAGTATTAATTAAAGATCTTGCCGGATGCATCAATGTTTATGCATTCTTGTATCAACATGGTGCGTACATACATCCGTACCCATCATCACTTTGTAGCAGTCTCCTCGCAAGTTCCTTCATATACTCCACCATATCTTTGATACGAATACGGAAACCTGCTCCATCCCCGTATCGCCATAAATGTAGATCTCCGCATTTCCATAAATGTTCTTCTTCTTCTTCTGTGCGAACTTTAATTATTTGAATCTTATCCAATTCAATGTACCTCCAATCTTCATCCGAAAGAAACTCCATCATACGCTTCAGATTTTCTTCAGTCCCCAAATAGAATTTATTTTCCACTTACCCAACTTTCTTATGAGTGTGGTAGTTTTCTGCTTGGGACATATCAATTTCAAGATGTACCTTCGTGTTTCCTTTGAACTCTGTTACATACGACTGAAATGTTTCGAAATCAGTCACCCAAATCCGGTTTGCTTTATTGTCCTTCCATATATGGATAATAGTTCCCGCTCATGCGATTCTTGTTCTCCGCATTTGTAGATAATTGATATCTCTAAAACTTGTCAATATATACTTGAACCAAGCTAAATCATCTACGGAGATTTTTTCATCCAACACTCGTAAACAAATTTTTGAGATGTGAACATCCATTTTATTTATTCTGAGACGATACGCACGTCTCTTCTTGTTCTCCACGTATCACTGACTCCATTCTCGGCGTGCAGATACCTTTTATATCTTGAACACATGTTACATCTTGCAAAACATTAAGCCCATCACCGCTCACCGTGGTCAATATGAATGTATGTATGTACGTGTATAGAGCTGTATACGAACGTGCATGTGTATATTCGAGCGTATGTACGAGTACATGTATTGAAAAAAAAAAACATATATAACAAAATTTAAATTTCAATACATTTTAAAAATTTCATATAAGATAAAAAAATCGATGCCCGGACTTGGCTGTGATAACTTGGCTTCTAAAGATGATTTAGCTTGGTTCGAGGATACATTGACAAGTTACGGAGATATCAATTATCTAAAAATGCGAAGGACAATAATAACAAGAGCGGGACTTATTATCCATACATGGAAGGACAATGAAGAAAACAGGATTTGGGTGATTGATTTCGAAACATTTCAGTCGTGTGTAACATAGTTCAAAGAAAATAAGAAGGTACATGTTGAAATTGATATGTCCCAAGCAGAAAACTTCCACACATCTAAGAAAGTTGGGTTAGTGGAAAATAAATTCTATCTTAGGACTGAAGAAAATCTGAAGCGTATGATGTAGTTTCTTTTGGATAGAGATTGGAGGTACATTGAATTGAATAAGATTCGAATAATTAAAGTTCGCACAAAAGAAGAAGAACATTTATGGAAATGCGGGGATCTGCATTTATGGAGCTACGGGGATGGAGTAGGTTTCCGTATTCGTATCGATGATATGGTGGAGTATATGAAGGAATTTGAGAGGAGACTGCTACAAAGTGATGATGGGTACGGATGTATGTACGCACCATGTTGATACACGAATGCATAAACATTGATGCATCCAGCAAGATCTGTAATTAATACTGATAAAAAAAGCAATAAGACTATGAAAAAAA
The DNA here is from genome assembly GCA_016164225.1 of Gammarus roeselii. NCBI lineage: Eukaryota > Metazoa > Arthropoda > Malacostraca > Amphipoda > Gammaridae > Gammarus > Gammarus roeselii. The sequence goes on along the minus strand of SDVV010000210.1, from coordinate 25,411 downwards.
TCCTGAATTAAATTGCTTATATTATCCTAGAAACTCAAAAGATAAGCGATAAATTGCACACATTGTGTCAGACAGAGTTAACATCGAAATAGTTGGAGACGGTACGAGAATATATTTCAAGGGGAGCAACGTTAACCATAAACCTATCTCAGGGTAAATGATGTATATGTGTGACAGAAAGGTGAGATATAAATCAGAGTCCGATGAGAATAAACTCACACAATATTGGGATTCTGTTGTGGAGGGATGGGTCATAGCTTGAATCCTCGATTGTTCGAAAGAAATGGGGTGATGGGGGTCCGTGAATTTTGCCAGAAATAAATAAATTTGAATAAACATAAATCGACGAGTAACGCGTGGAGACATTTGAAACGCTGTCATCGTGAAGAGTTCGAAAAAAATATTGGAAAGAAAAAAGTCAGATCAACTGTGCAAGTCGTCAAATGATGAAGTGTCAGGAGATATTGAAGAAAAAATGTGGTAGACGTAATGTAGTATAAGATGAAGTCGCCTATTTGTATGATGATGGAAACAAATATGAATTACTTGTAACATTCAATCCATCTAAGATTGTAAAAATCTGACCTCTCTGGTAACACATATGAGTCGAGATTGATTGCGAAGTAGTAATAATTAGGTGTAAGTTATCAAAGCAGCAAAGGATAGATCAAAATGTAGAGATAAGTGGAGCTATGTATTATGCATCGTATGAAACATTCACTGAAAACCGTACATAGGTTAGGTTAGGTTAGTTTTTTTGATGATCACTTCGTTTAACATAACATACCATGAAGCTGATGCACATGAAATATCTCGTATCAACAGCAAGGGATGTTGTTTTATGGGTGAGGTTAGGTTGGATAGGTATTAATGCATCCGGCAGTGTATGGTAACCCTTTTGCAAAATATGTGTAAATTCCTACATGGTGCCGACACATGTGCCGCAATAGTGACTCTAACGACGCTGTATATATGCGTTGTAACGACACATGTGGCGACACATGTGCCGACACAGTGACGGTAACGACCTTGTAAATGCGTACAGAAGTGTTCATGTGTGTCCACGGTGTTTGATATTGAAAGAAAAAAACGTAAAATACATCCATGTGGAGAGTTCATATGTATATATCAATAACTGCATACCATACATAACTTTCAAAGTTGAATGTAAATATTTAATTATTGGTTAAGTTCGTTAGGATGACTAGATCTTTGAACCTAATATCGAGTATAACTGATCCAAATTGAAAAAAATTGCAACAAATGAATTGAATTTGTTCCCGTGGAACCTGCCTGTTGAGTCTCATCCAAACATATAACAGAGATATCGATAAAAATTCTGGACTCTAAACATCTGCAAGAGGATATTTGCTGGATTAATTTGGAGAAATGTATTCAATCTGGTTTTGATCTGGTCAAAATACAGCCCAATGGAGAGATTTATACATATCAATATCATACATAAGCATAAGCATCAAACTGGAATGAAACAACATAACTATTGGTTAGGATGACTGTTAGGTAAGGTTGTCTAGGTATTAATGTATTTGGCAGTGTATGATAACTCCTTTTGCATTCACTGATATATGATCTTTGATGTCGTACATTGATATATTTTACGCTAATTATGTACCGTAGGCATAGATTATATCCTAGATCTTGTTGACTGCATACCTTGCATCACAGATCTGTAGGAAATAGGTTAGAGTAGATTTATTCAATATTCGTTATAATAGACGAAAATGGTAGGAGCAGCACATTCATCATTCAAAAAAATCATATTCCAATAGTGAAACCATACAAAAAACATGCTAACGCTTTAACAGTCGTAACAAACACTGAATTACGCGGAAAGCTTACATGACCGTTTTGAACTCGAAAGTACACAAACGAGCGATCATCTAATATTACTTGAAACTAGTCGAGATTACTGGAGTTGTAACAGGCAAAGTGAAAAAATATATACATATGTAGGTACATAAATTGGTAAAAATTGGTAAAACTATGAGTCAAATGGATAGATTTGATAAGAATAAAGCTTAAATCAATGAAGAAGTACCTAACATAAGTATGGAAACGGGGGACAAATATAGGTTAAGATAGGATAGGATGACTTAGGTTTAAGGCCATCATCACAAACCTTCAGTGAAAAATGTTAAAGTGGATCTGGTGAATGCTCAAATAAGTCGAATATTCTGAATTAGAACGCAGTCTCATAACAAAGCCTGAATTGAACAATAACTTCTAAGTGTTTAAAATGCAAACGGATCACAATCATTCATAAAACTATGACGTGTGGGAATAAACATCTAGCAAAGACCTGCCATTGGGTAACATAATGGAGACGAACATTAAATTATTGAATAATTTCAACACTAACACTCAACACAAATACGATAGATTAGTTCTCCAAGACAACATGGAACCGGACCCAAAACCGATGTCGAGAGGGGAAACACAGCAAGTTTTTGAAGCATTACATCTAAATAAGTGTATTTTATACCCAACATCCCATGAAATTAGGCAAATTTATATCGTATACAGATATATTCCTATGATATCAAATCAAAATGTAAACCAACATCTATAAAAAATAGCTAAATGAGATTATATACTCTACCATGAGCAATATCGATTAACTATTATATACGGTCTATCCTACCGCACCCAGATGATGAACCCTATTCCAATATCCGACGTGATCTGGTTCATGACTAAGATCGTATACTAACATAACAGCCATACCGAAAATACCTGACATTTAACGCGAGTTGTGTGAAAAATGTTATCTCTAATACTGATGCTATGCCTCTGGGAGTACAAATCTTAGCCCACTGTGTCATAACAACAAACTCTACAATGCTTTACTAGGTCACTTCTCAGCAATCTATCAATGATATACAACAAATTTCAAAGGAAACATCCGGTATCGTACAGTACTTCAGACAAACATACCAAGCATCTGTTTAGTCCATCATCTCTGAACAACATCGAGCAAAGTCACATAACAGCTGAGTTTAAAGGCTTACCCCGATATTGAGTCGGTAAAAAATGCGGTAATCGTCTTTGTCTGAATATATGGACATATCCATGTACCCCCAAAAAAAGCATCCTCTGTACGATGAATCAAATAAATGACTGCTAGGACTACTGAAAAGCGAAACGGCCAACGATTACCCGAGTGAGATCATTTGCTTGCAACCAACGTGTTAGAGTATGTTATAAATGTGTCAAAATCTATTATCAATAAAATAATATATCTAATAAATCTTTGTTTACAATATCCTAAATTTAACTCGAATGATTAGCATTTGAAAATGCACTAAAACGCCTCTTGCCTTACGTTGAAAATGTGATGGTTATTAAGCTATTTGAAGTTATACACAGCTACCTAAACTATCGTAGATATAAATCTCATCCGGTGAAGGGTAGCCAAACCGTAAAATGCTCTAGGACCACTAAATCCAGTAAATCGTCTTCTAAACGTTAAAGTTGGCATTTGCTAGGGATCAATTACGAAAATTCCACAATGATACAGTAGACTTACGCCTCTTAAACATACATTCCTATGATTATTGTGAAAAAAAAAACTACAACAACAACATATGGATATAAAATAGCCAAATAAGATGCTCCACTCTGCTATAATTCACATAAAAAGTGTAACACATTATGGTATCCATCCTAATATATCGGTCTATTTACATAAACAAGCATAAACCAAACGAGCTTTTTCCTAGAGGACTCTCTAACTCCTCTTAAATATTGAAGAATGAACCTACAATAAACATACAATAACCAAAACCAAACAACACATAACTAATTAGACCTGAAATAATATTCTACATTGCAGATACAAACGTTATATATTCCGATATTGCATAAAAACCCAATATCCTGCATTGAAGATGGAAATTCAACAGAGAACATACAAAAACTCAAAGACCTTTACTAAAACTCACGAATTATAACAAAGCAAGAAGATTAATCCTCTACCATACCCAAAACATACTTTACAACGTGATGAACGAGAATAAACTAGCATTTAACCAAACAAACAAGAAATGTGAATAAGATACCAAGACATACGAGCGACACAACTGAATCCTTTAGTAAATATTGTATAATACATACAAAACCTTACGAAATTAGCCTCAACTTCTGTCAAAAACAGTGTTAAATTAACATCTCTTTAACCAAAGAAACCACGCCTCAATCGGAACAGAATTTCATATATACATACATAAACAACAAAATGATGCGATAACGTACCAATTATGCCTGAAATAGCTGGCTACATGGATGATGCAAGCCTAAAATGCCTAAAACTGTATGAGTTAGCTGATCGAAATTCCAAAAAGAACACAAATTCAATATAAATCAATCAATCATTACTAATTATACATAACATAATATTTTAACTTACAGTAAATCCATATCGTTCAGGTATTTTCGCTATTGGAACACCGCGTTAATGGAACACTGATATAACTGTTTCAAAACTGGATAATGCAATATGGGGTAGATAGATTCTCGTAACGAGGATACAGCATCCTAAAAAATAAATATACATTAACCCGCAAACAACCTGACAAATAAACCTTACTATTTCTATGGATATTATATACATATTAAATAAATAGATGGGAAACACATAACCTTGCCTGCAATCCTACCTTCAGGCTGGTACAAACAGGGCCGTTCGCACACTAAGGCTGCAAATTGAGTTATAGGACATGCCTACCACACTAATCCTATAAAAGAATATTTAGTGATAAATGAACAAAACATACAGAAATATCCCAAACCCCCACCGCTACGAACCCACCAATCTAGCATCGATTGAGTCAATTATACTCTTAAGTGATTCTTCTCTAGGAATGATTCAGTCATTCTGTAAATATTGTATCTATTTTCCTTCATCGTTTAGCTCACAAAGAAATGCGAAGGAAAGGGTTACTGCATGGGTAAGTAGAGCTAAACGCAAGGGTACTGATCAATACAATAGCATAAAAATAACAATAAACTAATTGAATCTATGCTACGTTTAAAATTGATCAACAGCGAGCAACGTAGAAAACTATATCGAGGTTGAAAATTCATCATGAAGGTGTCCGAAAAGTGAGGCTTTTTAATATATAATACTACATATAAATTATTATCAATAAAAAAATCCTATAAATGAATGTTTATCATTACCTCAAAAACATTCAGAGGACACAGCATCGAACATGCAATATGAAAGCAACGAAGTTGCAACACCCCCCAAGCATTGAAATCCTAATTCCCTTATGTAAATATATAACCCCTTAACATGTATAAGCTTCCCTCTCACTGACCCCCGTCCTACCCTACGCCCCCCGCACCCCGTTTCTTCGCGAACCCCCGTACGGCCGGTTGAGTCAAGTTGCATTAGTTGCACCCTACCCTCCGCCCACCACTAATTAACGCCTATCTATAATCCTTCACTAATCCGCGTCTTGGTGCTATATATACTACTTCTTATCACAATTGTCTCTTCCAATTTCCCTAGGTGTTAACTGCGTTTCGTCTATTTCTATGTTCCAAATGTTTCAATCGTTTTGTATAAATCAAACACGGGATCATTCTTTTGAGGAACGACAGGTAGCTCCCAGCTTTGACAGAGGTGAACTCGATGAGAATACAATTCACTGAATCACATGAACCATTTACCGTTCCTTTTTGATGATACAATCATTGTCACATAAGCTAATATTGTGCTTTATCTTCCATAGTAGAAGTAAATTCATCCGGCTTTTGTACTCCAGTATCCAATTATTCGGATTGCCATTCATTTAATAATTTCCTAGCGGTCATGATGTGTGGATATTCAGTGCTATGTATATATTTTATGTATAACTTATGTCGTCTATTCGTCACTTTATTATTCATACAATGGTTTAGACCAATCTTTACAATATGTTAGCGCATTTCGTCATGAAATGTGTATATTTAGTGATATCTATACATTTTATATATAATTTGTGTCGTCTATTCACCCCTTCATAATGCATTCAATGTTTTAGACCAGTCCTTTCATTATTTTAGCGCATTTCGATTTTCCAAACTCATGTTCTCAAGATTTCCTAGCCCCATGTATTTCGAGATTTTCCAACTGCATGTACTATTGATTTCCCAAAGTCATGCATTCCTGATTCTTCCCTCAAATAAGACGTTGGCTGTTGATCATTGATTATAATATTGTACATTATAATTTGTTACATGAAATCAGAACCAGTGGCACACTAGAAATGTTCTGTTACGAATTGAAATTGAAATTTCGTTTGCGTTAATTCAAATAGTGTATATGATAATAATGTTTTAGGTGTAATATTTAAAAATTGCAAGCCCATTGCCAGACGATGGAAATAAATGACTTAATTATAAATAATACTCATGCTCGTTATGAAGTATGTGGAATATGGGAACCAAAGCTTTGAATCGGTTCATCAGGGAGAGGAGATCTCTGCATAGTGAAAATCACTCATCAGAACCGTTTCAGAACTGAAGCTGCTGTATCACAGAAGTGGTCCATGTACAGTGTGTTTACAGGTGATTGATTAGAGCAGAAGACCACTGGGCCAAAACAAGCTTGCCGGATAATAGTAAGGAGATTAGATCTGTGATAGTAGGCCAAACAGAGATTCATGTATCCGTGCAGTATCTCCATTACGGATTTAAAAAGCGAAAGGTTGTTTTAGGGAATAGCATTAATGATGCAACTCGAGCCCACTCAAATTAGCATCGGGAGGGAGAGCCCCGAACCCCCGATTTTGATCTGAGATTGCCTCGGTTTCATTCCTCGTATCACCAAGGTGACCGGTGTCCTTGCTGAACACCGATTTACAACAAGTATAGGTTCCGATGCCCGAGAACCTTATTTCCATTAAAGTGCCAGTAACGAGCACTACTTTAACCGTCCCGGTCTTGGTGCCAGTCACCTTTTTGCAACTAATAATATTAGACCCAAAATAACCTATTTATTAAACGATGATCATTACATAAAGTATTGTTATAAGGTGCAATGCGGAGACATTTTCAAATGCATATAATTGGTACCTAGTTGTTTTCGGTACCAATTGATGTTGTTCGATGAAAAGATGTTTCATGGACAGTGGTCGCATATTTCAGTGGTCGCATATTTGAATAAATAACATTTCGCCAAAAATTTAGCGACACTTTTCCAACACGAAAACATCATTATAATTTATTATCCTAAACTACTATCTAAAATTTACCTTGTAGAAAAATAGTAAACAATTAACAAATATTTAAAAAAGCATAAATAACGACAATGAAATGAACTGCAACGCATACGAGTAACTCTGTTCATACACGATTTCCCAAATTGCGTTCTTGGCTTTTTGTTTTCGTGTTTTTTTCACGTTCCTACGTTGGCACCGTGAAGCCCGTCCCTTCGGACTCTCATGCGAACTAGACTCAACAATAATTATAGTACACCATGAAACTTCCATGCTCTTTATGACCTTGCTAAATGGAATTCTATGTGAGGAATTTACCGCCCTCATTACGCACAACACTCCCTGCCATCAGAGTACCAGTAAGGCTTTGCAATCCTGACATGAAATAATCGCCTCATTGCAATTGCTGGTGAACAAAAGAGCAAAAAACACTTCACAGATTATTGAAAATACTAGAAAGTCATTAAATCGTTACCCCATTTGTGAAATACAATTGAAAAATCCGCTAATTTAATTACAAAGTCTTCCTCCGTTGATAACGATTTTGAATCACCTTTCAACAATCGTAGAAGTGCGATTTCTTCTAACAATTTATGTCAGGAGGAACAATAAAAGGAATTAAAAACGATGGCGTGTTTTATTTAAGCAATCAATGCAACTTTTCTCGTTCGCTAATTAAGTTGAGCCGAGTGATTAGCGTATCCGACTGCAGTGTCAGCCTCTGGTGCTCCATGTTGCGAGTTCGAGCCTCGGCAGGGACACGGCGGTCTTGTGGCGAGGAGATTGGGCTCCTCCCCCCTCTGTGTCTTCCTAACTTAGCCACCCCCATAACTAGGGGGAAACGGCTGTATGTCTATACATACATACATACACGTACCAACAATATATTCAGTGAGAAGCCTCAGGAGTTCGGCTTTCATACGTTCGAATCGGTGGCTGGAATATTTGATGAAATTATATTGATGGCAGGATTAAGCGGATTGAGAGGAGGGTCATACTTTTAGATAACATTTCAATTTGTTTATTGATAGGAAATGCTGAACAGACATTACATCAAAAGAACTGTTTATAAACCGTACCATCATAACGTAGAAAGGAGTGAAAAAGGTGTGACAGCGTTGGGAGATGCAACCGAGGTGGACAGAAAGTGAAGAAACGAAGTACGATTACAGAGAATAACATTTTTTTATTTAAAACGAAACCCTGGAGCCGAATGTTATTTTTGTTAATTAAACAAGCGAAATTTGCGAACTTGTTTTGTGACTCAAGTTCCATGGTAAATTTAATTTTCATGCGATCAGTGTTCAAATAATACGGAAATTAAGACCTATAGGATTGAGAGCGAGGAAGCAAGAGAATATCATCAGTGTGTCCTCGATAGTGAAACAGGCCTAACACTTTTGGGTCAATAATTTAACCAAGTGGTTTTGTGGTGACACATGAAAAAATTTGTTAGCGTCAGTCCTATTAGAAGATCCATTCTAAGACCATCAAACTGTTTATACAGTTAATTTCCTTTTGAAAATGAAGAAATTCCTCTAGACTGATATATCTAGCAAGTTTTAGGAGAGCGTTCTAGATAATAGATGCCGTAGCGCCAGGATTTGAATGCAATTCTCCTAACAATTCAAGGGATTCAAGGACTGAGAAGGGGAATTGATTTTCTCTAACGAAGGAGACCTCAAACTGTTAATTAGTATTTTTAATTTTCATAATTATATTCGAAACTAAAACAGACTTTCCGTCTTACAGTATCGAAAGAAAATTCGTTTATTGTTATTTTATGACGGAGATACACATGACTCTTTTTCCGTTAGAATTTAACTTAACAGGGATTTTAAATTCGGTATTATATTTAAAACCAAATGTAAATTAATTATTGGACTCATATATACACTATTTTTAGCCAAAGCGGGTCGAAATCGACGCCTGCTTTAAACGCACAAAGATCCCCGGCATTAAACTTTCATGAATCATTTTGATGTTCTTCGTGTTCATAAATCATACATTTATTCGATGCCTATTGAGTATCGATAGACCTACGATGAATCAGAGGAAAAACAATGGCAACAAGTTTATTCGCGGCATTAGTGCCGCATAGAACCGGTCACCTCACCATCTTCCTTACAATTTGTATAGAAGAACATTTTGTTCGAGGAATTCTGCCGATTTCTTGTCGTAGACAAGTAAAGAGAATTTTGTGATTTATGTTTCTTTCGCCGTTATGACGTGTTCTAAAAAAGTCACATAAAATATATATTATTAGTTATTTCAGTGAATAAAATAAATATTTAAAGGGATTTAGCAGACAATAAGATACATCGAAAACAACAGCCAAAGTATACCTGATGTTCGTTTCCAGGTGGTCAGAAGGCCTTCAATAGCGAAGACTAAGCATTTTGAAATACCGCTCGCATATACAAAATGAACCTGAAACTAAGTTTAGGGCACAATTTTGAAAAATGCTCCGGAACGTTGTGCGCACGCCTATGTGAATGTTGACATAGAAAGGAGTGTCTATGCATGTTCAATCAAAATGAACTAAATTTTCTCTGGAGAAGGCGAATACTGTGCCAATGTTATTCAGTCTACACCGAAATTTTACCCTCACTTTGAATCTCGATTTTTTTCTTAACTAAGGTGCGAAATACAAACGGTACAGAACTAGCTTGATAATGCAGATTTTGAAGTGCTAACAACCCTTGTACATGCATTTTGTTCAACATTATTACGGAAGGTAAGTTACCGATAGTAGTTTTATTTATGGAATACTTGTGAGTTTTGAACAATTTATCACAATCGTCAGTGCTATATTTTAGATTAACTATGCACAAAAGAAGCTCTAAAAAGGTACAGTTTTTTTGTTGACCACTAAAATAGTTTGAGTGTGGACTAATTTTCTTTGTCCCGAACAGGAAAACCTCCCCAATTAATTTCATTTAGTTGTGGTTATAATTTATAGTCAACCTGAACCTTGAGCGTAGTTAGTCGCCATGTCTGATGATGAAGAATAACTTAAATAGAAGTCTCTGAACCCTTGTTTAGTTATAAATCAACTCTTTTTTTTCAAAGTGCGCAGTCACACATGAAAAATTTAGGTAGTTTATTTTCATGGAGCAGAGCAGGCACACAAATTAACAATGAGGTGAATAAGAAATTCCAGTGGGTGTTTTTATTTACTTGGGACATGTTCCCTAATAACAAAAAATATGTAAATGTTTTTATGTGTATATCCATCCCCATGCTGGTGAGCGCATGGCACACAACCTCTTTCCAATGACTGAGATTGACAGTGCAGTTTATTCCCACGCTGGTGAGCGCATGCCAAACAACCTCTTTCCAATGACTGAGAAAGGCAGTGCTGTTAAATTCCTCTGTTCACGTATGAATAAAGGAAGGTGAGCTCGCTGATCCCCTAACGATACTGGCGTCTACATTGGGAATAAAGGAAGGTGAGCTCACAGATCCCCTAGCGACAGTGGCGTCTACATACCACGAACAATTTATCACCAAACACAGTCGAAATCGGTTCCCTATCATCAACTCCCCCGTATAACATACCGATGGAACGACATATGGCAACAATGCAGGCAAACAATGCTTTCAGGCGAACCCTCGGTTGGAGAATGGGAAACCATGAACGACAACAGAAGAGACCAAATATTTATCAACCACTTATGCACGGGAAACACATGGATAACTCATAACGTTTACATTGGACCGGCCACGCCACCATGTTCATGTTGCCACCAGATGGCAATCACATACTAATGCAGTGAAACGCACCCGCAACAACTCAAAGTGTTTTCTTAAATCCCCAATATAACCTACAAAGCTTACTCACTGACCTATTCTACAGGAAAAAGTTAATGGTTTCAGGCTAGCATACCTGCCTATACGAAGTAGTGTACAAAACAAAATACGGGTGCAGGCGGAGTGGTTTCCCTACTCCACAATGATCTACTGCACATCAATGAGAGGGCACAGAAACGATGAACTGTACGAAAAGCTACGTAAAAGATTGTTTCTTCAATGTATTGATCTTGTATGCACCAACATGCGTACGTACCGCCGTTGCAAAGTATAAACAATATAATTTTGATCAGTTCGAGATTTCGTACACAGAGGCGTGCCAGCATATCAGAATCGGTGATCTTTGTGCCCTACGGGAAGCTTGCGATGACTCACGTCTTGGCTTCGGTGGAGATCGGCCCCAGATATAATCTTGACTTTATATGAATAGTTGATCGAGGCTCCCTATCATAAATAATTGTTGACTCGCAGGTGGCTATTAACGGACGACCCAGACAGAGGTTGGTTGATTGTCAGCTGCTCGCTACGTATCAGATGTTAGATGGGAGTATTTGCCGTGGTCGAGGGGTTAGCGTATCCGACTGCAGTGCCATCCTCTGGTGCTGCATGGCGCGAGCTCGAGCCCGGCATGGGAACGGCGATCTCGTGGCTGGGAGATTGAGCGCCTCCTCCTTCTGTGTCAGCCTTACTTAGCCACCCTCCTAATTAGGGGGAAACGGCTGTTTGTCTGTACAAACATACATACGAATACATTTCTTATGATATAACCAACTCTACTAAAACCGAGCTGGATTATAATACGCAAAGTGCAGCTAATGCAGAACACGTAATCCCCTACCGAACACAATTGCAGTGCAATCAGGTAGATTTATATCGGTTACCCCCGCATCAAATTACTAGTCTATAAAGCGGACATTAACTATCATGCATGCAAGCAGTGTAGATGGTTGGACCCTGCTCGGATCAAATAGTTATCGAGGGCGATTTATGAATAAAATTATCTTTTGGGGTGTCCTGTCAGGAGGTAAGAGATATATATCTTGAGCTCTTGAACCTAACCATTACCGAGGTTTGAAATTTTCAGTAATGTGGGAGACTCGTGGAACATAACGTACAAGCTTTCCGTCATGAGGAGGTATATCGTAACTGGCCTACTGAAAATCTAATTAATCAACTAGAGAGGGCGGGACACACATCCATATCATGTGGTCGACATCGTGTTTGAAACCATCCAAGCCAGACAGCAATTGTTGCCTTATGAGGCCACATTTTGATCAGTTGATTAGAAAACATTCAGGTGTTTACAAAATGTTAAATTTTCACCGTATGAAATATTGATGTAATATCTGCATATACTTAAATCTGTTTGCAGCATAGAAAAATTCTGAATGATAAATTTAAAGGTGAACTACCGGCTATTATTCCTAACGTAGATACATTTGTTCAAAAATTGTAATCAACGAGCCTAATATCATATATATTTTTTTATTATTTAGTGACAAATATATTGATAATTATTTTGTAAAATACTAAGTAGTATTAAGTAGAGGTGGCGGTATCTGGCATCGATTGAGTACGATAAATTTTGTCGAATACAAACATCATTGAAGAACGCATTGCGTTCTATCGGCCTAGACTCAGAGCGGTTAACAAATAACAACGAAAGGATCAAGAGGGAGCAATCGAAGTTCCGGGTCATGCATGAAATTGAATCGATCATCAATGCATCATTGATTGGTACTTCCCAGACAGCCATGTTGTTGGTGAGCATGTTTCAGTGGCACACGAAGCCGCTAGGAGACGGTTTGCACCAAAATTCTACCTGTTGCTCATCAATGGAAATCATTGAGCCGTGCAATTGCATGGCTGAATCCCTATCATAAACGTACATGCTTCGGACACATTTTTGAGAAACAAATAAAATCCAGCGTGCAAGTGACAGAATAAGCAGAAATGTTCATTATAGTACGTATTTAGAAACATTTAACGAGGGAGGGTGACCCTTGGTGATAACCTTTCAGAATGTGCGGTTGAAATTTGCATCGGCTTTCAGGATCGTTCGTGGGTTCAGTTCACACGTGCAGCCTTCTTTAGTTAGGTTAACACATGCGATCAACAGAATCTGTTTGTAGCCTCTCATATTTATTACAAATCATTGTTGTACATGGCTTGCATAGTTACTATAATGAGAATACATATTATTTTGAGCTACCAAATTCACAGCGTCCGTAGGTATTGTTATAATGCTCATAGGGTGACTTCAAAATAAAGCTAATATGCCAATGATCATGAAATTTTGTTAATGAACAATATGTGAAATATCAAGCTGAGAAAAGTATCAAACAGTTCAACTTCCCTCTTCAATTTTGTAAAAAATATATATATTTAAAGATTGTTAAATCAATGTTGATTTTATTCAGAGAACTAATGTTGTAAAAATAAGTACAAATACCGTACTAACTCTTAGTCAACATTACTTTAATCTAAAATATATAGTTTTCGTTCATAAATAAATCATGATTTTACCGGTCGGCGAACTTTTGCTGCTGACTGTACGTGTCATCACATAAGAGACAACTCGTGCAGGGGCGCATTCTGCTGCTTAATAGTTTTTTTCTATTCATTTTTCATAAATACAGATCATTTAAACATCTTCAATTTATTTCTTCGCGCATACATTCCGATCATATTTAAATAACAAAGAAGAATTTACATGTTTCGCTCACAAATAATATTTATAGTGTTCTTTGCATTTGAATAAACCGAAAAGCGGGAGTATTGCATAGCGTCCATTACTTCACGTCGTCTAATATATTCCCTTTCCTCCTGTGATTGCATCCTTCGTCAGGAGAGGGGCGGGCATATGCCCGTTGACATTCTTTTGTGCCTGAACGTGAACTGATGTTATGTACATTTCAATGAAGATTTGTCGGTAGGCGTTGATGTAAACTTTAATGTTTTATTGTAAATGTGTAATGTTTGAACCGGAGGAGACCGTGTGAAGCAGTTTTACATTTTGAATTCTTGGTTATGGCTGCAATATTGAGATGCTGTGGTTTTGTGATTAGGTTGCCTCAAAATAGTTTTACTGGGAAGAGATTAAATGCGGTCAGCATTTGTAAGCAAAATGTCTGCACTTAAAGTGTTGAAATCTTGCAAATTAACTACATATGTAGCTGGGTTATTTTACCCTGAGCTTTCCTACTACCTACCTCACATCTGTTTTACCTTGAAAACGTAGGATTTGGCGTAAAATTTCACACATTTCAGCGTTGAAGACTTCAACATTTGTATTGCTTGTACTGGATAGTTCCACAGTGACTTTGATAAAAGTTATTAAAGGTATTTGAAATTTTTACAATCATATTAAAAAATCGTAAGTACATTTTCAAACATAATGTTATTATAGACAAATTTGAATATTTGGATTTGGATTAGCTACGACACTGATTCCAAATTTGTCATTGCCTTGCGATCGTGGTCTCTGTTTAGCTTTGAATTGTCTTCCTTTCGCTACTGTTTCACAGCTCCTTCTTTAGGGTTCAACGAATGTACATACTTCATAAATGAAACAAGCGCATTCCACATACTTCCCTCAAAGCCGATTGTTGAAGAAAAGTTTCAGGGCTTTCGTTTCCTCGTAAAAGTTTCAGAGTTAAGAACGGGAGGTCGGGGAAGGCAGTAGTGGTGACTGCAGGAATGCGAAACATTACAATGCTAATTTCACGATTCTTGTGTTGACCGACTCCAACTTGATGTTGGTTTTAAGTTTGTATGCTCTGTTGCCGGCGGTCACGCTTCATCAATACTGAGTATAATTCAAGACACCATGTTTCTTGAAGTTGAGGATGATGGCTCTAAGATAGTATGCGCTATTGTCATCAGATGTCATCAATATGTGGTTTAATGCCAGCCCGCTAGTTCATTGAACTTGATGATGTGCGGTTTATTCTCTATTTTTGAAGGACACACTTTCATCAATCCTAGGTTCAATGCAAGCTAGCAAGTTGATTTTTAAACTGCAGGGACTTCGAATAGTCTAGAGCAGAATTTTGTGACAAGAGATTCATGTAATTGCCGCTGTGCTTCAAGAAATATTTTGTGTATAATGGAGAGATGCAAACGGTTTTTCAAATATGATTCATAAAGAACGAATAGACCACCGACTGCAATCATGCCGGGGCGGACAATTGGCGTGCACTGTTTTCCCAATACGCTCCCCAGCAGACTTTAGAGCAAAAAGTCTTATTTGCATTCGGTATACGGGGAAATTATTTACTTCGCGAATTAAAGCCTGTCACCGCAAGCCCGTATACAACTGATGATGGATCTTGGAGAAATTGGGAAGTTTAAGAATTGGCAATAAAGCAAGCATTTTTCGATGGTGATTCAATACGAAGATATCAATTGAAAATAGATTACGTCCTGTCAAACGTGCGATGATTTACAAAAAAAAACACATTCTGTATTAAAATTTCGTCGTCATGTTTTCTTTATTGTGCTTCTCCTCTGCACATTCAAACTAAACTATTTACATATCAAAAGGCATTGGACTCTTCAAATCATACTTAAAACATTAAAAAATCTATTTGTTCTCCTCCCAGCACAGCGGCGCGCTTAGAGCCGAAGGGGAGAAGCATACCGGACAAATACTTCATCCCACGCTATATGTAATATTTGTTGTATGAGAAATTGAATGCTCCCCAACTTTTCTACTCCGGCTAGGTTGGCCGCTTATCTTATAGCATAACTTGAAATAGCGTGTTCTTTTTAACTCATTCATGTATAGTGAATTGAATGCAAGGAAACAGTGGTGGTCAAATGATTTATGTCCTTTTATTTCACTGCTGCCCCTTTCACCGTTGCATTCACATGAAATAATGTTCCCGCAACTATAGGGTATATTATTCCTTGATAGGTGCTTGACCGGATTTCTTCTACCGCTACCTTTAGGAAACAAGGGTCCTTGTGACAGAGTTTGCAGTTTGGTTGTGTTCTGTTAAGAGATGCAAATTGATGATTCCCTCCTCAAACTGGTAAATAAATTTTCTTCCATAATCCCAGCATAAAACTGTACACTCCTTTCCATTGAACGATTCCTCATGATATTCAAATCACAAAGTTTAAAATAATGAACAATGAATAAAGGCATACAAATATTATCGATTTGGAAAATTAGTATTCTATTATTCGCAGTTAGATATGCTCATTTCGCGCTCCCGTCTATCTAGGCAGAAGGAATTTCTGTCCTGATCCCAAATAAGCCTCCCATTCGTCTCTTGACGAGCGTCACTTAACTCGGCATGCGGTCCTTGAATAAACTCCGCGGCCCTAACGTGTCCAATTTCCTCTCTCTTTCGTCTAGCCGAGGCATTGACGTTAAGGAAAACTCTCAAATTTGTCTCACATCCCAGTTAAATCATTCACACGATTAGAGGAGGCCTCTTAAACTTACTGCCGTCATCAACTGAAACCGAATGTTGGCGATAAAGTTTATCGTAATTCGTCGTCTTGTAAAAGTTTCTGAGTTAATGTAGATATATGCAATGCAGATAAGTGCAAGATAAAGATAGAGTACAAATTTGAGAGCAATTGAACGTACCGTTTTTGAGATATTACTTCTTGAAGTTAAAGGACTGTGAAGTCATAAGCGGTTCCTCGGAAGAAAATCTGCAGAAAAACATTAAATTTCATGAGGTGACACTCATATACCGTTCGTCCAGACATTGTCAAATTTTTGATATGTCACTAAGTTGTAATCGTCAACATTGCATGACACTCGCATGACACTCGCTCTTTAGATTTGAGTGCTTTAATTTAAGCCTTCTGGTTCAACTTACTTTTCTAGTTCTGACAAATAGAGCTGAGCCCAATATGCCCAATTCATGACTGTCTCAAGGGAATCAAAGAAATAATGTAGTATTTCAATAACTATCCTTCTTGGAAAAAAATGGTTAATTCTTGGAAATCCGTTCTCAAGTGGCATCATGGGATAACTGTGGTCGGAAGAGAGCAGAACATTTGACATTCTCAAAGGAAAACAGTGTCAGGCATATTTGGAGGTCGAATCCTGCACCCATACCTATCACTGGTAGTGAAACAGTGACCCACAGCCACGGGCGAGCGTACATGCACTGCTACTTGCCCCGAGAACGTTAAACCCTCATCTAGTAGGCTTAGGCTGTAGGCAGTGCATGTCTGCACAGGGTCGTCAGCTTCTTTTGTTATTCCATATAATCAAGTCCTAAGGTGTTGACAAGGGAAGGTAGGGTGAGAATCCTAAGCTCAGGCCACGAGAGTGCCGGTATAGATCGTAGCACTTACGGACCCTCTATCAATCGGTTAGGTAACCCATTTAATCCACCAACAGGAGATGTTTTATTTTTGGTTTCCTATTTTTCGTTAGTTGATCCTTTGTTGAAAATCCTTTACAGATGAAGCTGGTGTGTGAAAAAACTAACATAATTACCAGTTCAAATGATATCAATAATCTAACTATGCTGCCACCAGTGTTCATTCGAATGCACGCAGAAGCTGCCAGGCATATGAGTGTTTATGCAATGCATTTCTGTTGTCTGGGAGAGAAGCGTTTGGGACAAAACTCCGAGCGGAATTTGCCGGGTCCTGGGCTGGACCAGGCCTGTGGCTGCCTTACACGACGCAAGCGTAGAGGCTAATGTGCGGTGGCAAAACGCTGATAAACCGATAAATGGCCCTCTACGAAGGGAAATAATCGAATGAATAACGGCTACAAATATGCCCTTCGCTTCTGAAACAAACATGAAGACACACGGTATGCAACTAGTATGAGTGAGAAAATTATTATTGTGAGGATGACGGATTTTTGGAACTAAATGAAAAATCTGTGACCGAAAGACAGCTCTGTTTCTCAATGTGTGAATGGGATAACAGGGAAAAGGAAATACTACTGAGATGTGGCTCGACTATTTCAATGGTATAATGAACAGAGATAAGAACGATGCTGACTCGAATATTGTTATTGAGGCGCTTAACCGGGAAAACAATCTAATGATGATGAAGTCAATATGTATGAGCCTAGATCAGCAGTTAAGAGATAAAAATTAAAAACTTCAAAGATGAGTGGTATACCAGCGGAAGTCTTTAAGTATGGTTCTGTTCAAATCCTTCATGTCATGTCAATTTTCTTCACTGGCTGTCTTAATTCTAACTTCCTATCAAAGCTGCATATTGATGAATTTGATAAAACTATTATAAAAACAAAGGCAAATGTGCGACAGATGTAAGCAGTTACTGCCTAATATCAGTTGATACTAACGCATCGAATTAAGCTATTAGAAATTGTGATTCAGAACGGACTTGGCGGATGTCTCCAAACAACATCAAAGAAATTAGGCATTAAGCTTCAACCTGGATCCGAAATTGATATTTTTACCTTAACACAAACTCTTAATTAATTTGTCAGTAGAGGCCTGTCAATATAACGTTGTATTATTGATGCCAGAAGAGCATTTGGCCGCACAAATTGTTGGACACTTCAAAAACATCGTACACTACAAAACTTTTGTTACTAATAGCAACAATGTGCAATTCGTTGTGGAAGCGCAACATCGCACTCATTCCAAAAAAACAGTGTGATATTCGCTCCTCCCAGTCAATGTACACGTAGACAGCCTACACGAGCGTCCATATCGTAGCCGAGTTGTGTGTCACTGTCGCGACTGCTGTATTACGTAATTACCGACGATACGCTTCCACTGGCACCTCATGTGAATACTCCTAAAATGATGCTTAAGATAAGCGAGGCCGACGCTGCAACACTACCTATTTAGAAGAGTACTAACGAATCGGTTTGTGTGCAAGAGAAACAGTGCAAGATACAGAGATTCCAATTATGAATAAATAATGAGTTAATCGGTACTCATTTGGATTATGTGGACAACTTCAACTATTTAGGTCACTTAATAAAAAACAACAGGTGTGATAACGTTGTTATCTCTAACAAACTTCCGAAATTAAACGTGGTTGGCAATCCCAAATGATGGTGAATGCAGCTCAATAAAATCTACTGCTACCCTATCAAATGTAACTCGTTGTGGTGTCCATTTACCTTAAGGAACTATAGCGTCGACTTCCGTATGTTTAAGAAATTGAGGGCTGGATATCTCCTTGTATCCATTTGCGTTTGTTACCTGAGTCCATTTTTTAGTTGTGTAACGCAGGTTAAATTAGAACACATTTCAAACAAAACAAAACGTATAGAGACATCCCGTAACATCTGGACCACATGCACGAAAGTGACAAAATACATATCCAAAAATTCTTGTCTCCGAGATTTTTTAAGCTAATACGGGGACTTCGATGTAATTCTCATGTGGTATCTCAATAATATGGTACCATAGATGTACGGTGCATATAGTTGTAAGGCATACTTTGTGATAACCTAGAAACCATGCGTCTATTCGTGATTTCAGAATATTTTTTATTTCTTCTTCGATAGTCTATTAGTCGTGATACGTTCCGGAAAGAGCTGTCACGTACAGCGTAAAAGTTTGACGTCCCCTACCGTTCATTCACGGTCGCATTTACTCAGTTGCACATTGGGATGGACTCTGAATAGTTACCTAATCTTATTTGTATTCTAGATTGTTTGTGTATATTCATGTTTTATTTTATCACCCACAAATAATACCTTACCGTATGTGTACGGAAATATTTTTATTTGTTCGTTTATTTGTTTCATTAATGGCATAGCTCTTGCTTATGAAGTAGAGGGCAATGAAGTGGCCGCCTTCTCTCCTCCTATTCTCTGCTCATTCTCAAGACCAACCCCAGCTGAAATGATGATTGGCTGGGAAAATTCTCAGATTCTAAATCAAAGTTAATAAGGTCAAAGGCTCCAGAGCGAGGGAACTCGCTTGACGTCATTTTCCCTGATATCGTATACGCCATAGATTCAATAAAGAAACATTTTGAAATTGGTCACATATATTATTTTGCTATGATAGTCCGTGATCAAAATTATTATTTCCTGATCAATGTAATGAGGGCAATACAGTAATGAGCGCAATACAGTAATGAGCGCAGAACAGTAATGAACGCAATGCAGTAATGAGCGCAATACAGTAATGAGCGTAGAACAGTAATGAGCGCAGAACAGTAATGAGCGCAATACGGTAATGAGCGCAATACAGTAATGAGCGCAATACAGTAATGAGCGCAATACAGTAATGAGCGCAGAACAGTAATGAGCGCAATGCAGTAATGAGCGCAATACAGTAATGAGCGCAGAACAGTAATGAGCGCAGAACAGTAATGAGCGCAATACAGTAATGAGCGCAATACAGTAATGAGCGCAGAACAGTAATGAGCGCAGAACAGTAATGAGCGCAATACAGTAATGAGCGCAATACAGTAATGAACGCGAGCAAGTGTGTGCCTTCATATGACGTCATTGAAGAAATTGGTTCAATTTTATACTGTTTTCAGTTTGTCAATACAATTTATATTCCTCCCAAAGTATTTGGCAAGCAACGATTTTAATACAGAATAAGAATCACTTCAGTTGACATTTAAAAAGCCACGCGCTTTACTCCCTCGAGTAATAAATAGTAACAAGAGAACTAAAAAATCGTGTGACCAAAACACTCTCTGTAGCGATTACCCCGGAAATAAAAAAGCTGCTAGTGTCTAAGTTGATGGGATCAAATTCATTTGTTAGGAAGCTCATTTGTCATTAAAAATTCTATCACTAAAACATGAAATCTATTCATTCCGATGAAAATGTCATTTTATAAATATTTGAGATGTTTCATGGATGGGGCAACCAACCAAACCAGTGTTTTAAAAACACTAAAAATTATTTACATTTAAAAGAGACAAAAACGTTACCTGTTATCCCGTTGCATTCGAAACAACATCGTTCGAAAATTGTACTCAACGTCGGGAATCGAACGTGGGGCACCTGAGTGATAAACGAGAACACACGCCACTGAGCTTTCGACAACCTCGAAAGGGGTTTATGTAAGCTCAATGACAAGCTGTTTTGTTGAACTAATGTCCCATCCTATCACTTCTGGGTCACTTCTGCTTCACAAAATTTTAAAATTTCCAAGTACTTCCTGTGACAAAAATCTTATAATGATTTCTAGCCCGCAATTTAGTTACTTAGATCAATTTTGGTTTGGATTGTGATGGATATTCTACTATAGGCAGTGCGTTGTCCTCGAAGTCTCCGGAAGCTTTTTTTTGTGAATACCTTTTCTCGCTCCATGCATTTAAATATAGTAATATCATATTGTTCCGTATGCTCACTTTCCCGATAATTCAATCATCATTTTGAAGGGTGGGAATCTATCTAGTAAAATTTATTTACATGTGCAAATGGGAAACTTGATAACTTCTTATTTACTTTATTTTTCCATGTGTTCTCCCCTAAACCGACTATAAAATGGCAGTATGTTACACAACTCAGTTAAAAGAAATCAATCAGTGCAATACAAAACGAGTCCTATGCATGGCACACTATTAATCAATTTAAATTAATAAATATTCTGGAAATTTAGAAATGATTCAATACGTAAAACTATTCATTAGCCTGATGTACAGCATCAGCCTGATGTACAGTCGCACTCAACAAGGAATTGAGTCATATAATTTGACTTTGAATAGTTGAGATATTAATAAATTTTCCATTATCTATGCGGATATAAAATTGGGGAACTTTTCCAAATATTATCAAATACTAACCATAATAATTTACATCCAAATTCAAACTCAATAAATATTTTGTCGCTTAATATTGGCATGACTATATGATATATCTTTCATCATCTATCATATGATCCATGCTCTTGTTTTTCTTCAAGAGTATAGTGGTTTTCGAAGGAGTGTGTCGGTCTACTTCTCTAGGATGAGTTACTATTAGGATAGGTTTTGGTTTAGTTGGGATGCCTTAAATGCATTTTGCTTCTCTGGGACCACTTTCCGTTTCTGTGCATAATCTCCGTTTAATCTTTTAAGGTGCATATTTTGTTCGGTGGATGTTTATTTGGATAATAAAAATCGTAAGGAGATGTGGTAGAAATGTGTTGCAAAGTGTTTCGGAGTTAAAAACTCCCCCGCTATCTAATTAATCAGGTTCTGTTTTTTACTAGGTACCAATTTTTTCCACCCCTCCCCTTCATCAGGTTTACCATCCCGGCAGAGACCACACCAGGCGTATCACGGTGGGTTACCAGTGTGATACCAGCCCGAGCTTGGAGTGGGCTCTACTAGTCCGTCATAAGAGATGGACCTAAGCCCTTCTCTACCATCTTAATTTTGAAATCCCAACTCTTTGTTGACCCACAAGGTACAAGTACTTGTCCTGTGGGTAAGTACGCGTGTACGTGGCTAAGTGCCACCGTCGGTCCTTAAGGTTATGCCCCAAGAAGAGAAGGGGGCGAACTAGATCCACAGCCTACTCACTCATCTTAGACACTCATAACCATTACGAAAACTTTGTTCTGGAGAGCTAAAGCGTTGCCTAATGAGTCCGTAAAGCAGAGCTGTTTTGACTCATAGACACTACGTTAAACCACAGGGCACAGACGCTCACACAATCAATGCGGTCTATACCCTCCTCAGCTTACGTTGGTAGCGTTTTTTCACCCACAGCATTGGAACTGACGCAATTTAAGAGAATAGTATCTTGTTCTCAGAATCAGGTAGCCACGAAGCTACGCTTTACCGTCTATCTGGCGCAGACTTTAAGAGACAGAAACGTCGTCTATGAGACAAATGGAAACGGTACTTCCTCTACACTTCGTGTTTAACGCTACCGGCTACAGGGATTACAGAGTCATACATCTCATCGGGGATAATTCCATGGTATCGCCAAGGCCAACACGAAGCCTGTAATCAGCAGGAATTAAAGTTGCCCCCTCATATCAAGAAGCTTTGTGGCCGGCCTGCGAATTCCTCCCGCTTCCGGACCTGAAAGCAACCACGTTAATAAAGCATGGCAGTGTACTTCGAAGTTATTGAGTTTTCTTACCAGAACTATGCGATTTGAAGTAGGAATAAAGCATGGCAGTGTACTTCGAAGTTATTGAGTTTTCTTACCAGAACTATGCGATTTGAAGTAGGAAAAAGTTATTTGTTGTTGTAAAGTAAACGTAGTCAAGGAATAAACGTTGGTTGGCCTGCGGTGGCACATGACACCGAATTTCAGTTAAGCATCACAACGGCATCTGGTGAGATAAACAATTTTGCAAAGATAGCTGGCGACGGAAATAAAATCGGTCAATTCTTTAGACTCTCTGGTAGCAAAATAATTGTGTACTACACCAAATTGAAGGGTATGGGATGCCTACACAGCCTCGATTATGAATACTGAGGTCGGCTCCTGACGCCGGGAGGAGGCTCGGGATTTGGATTAAATGAGATCACGTTTGCGGTATTGAGTAGGTTTGGACGGAATGTACATGAGGAACGTATATAGGTTCAGGTGTTGTATTAGGATATTTTAGAATGTGCTATTATCATCACTCTCATTTATGCTGTTTTTAAGAAACAAGAAATTAGTTTAGGATTTATTTAGTTAGCTCGTGTCCCCGCACGAACATTACTGTAAGGGTAATTTTCGGTTTATACGTTTATGCATGACATTATAATATGATAAATTATAATAATAGTTACGAGAACTACCCGTGAAAATTTCCATCAGTGGTGGCATTTATGAACTGCAATTTTACATTTATGTATTTTTTTATGAATACAGATTTTCGACATTAATTTTTCGTTGCGAAGCGGTATTGTATAAAATGGTCGACCAAGGTCTCCAATCACTACACATTCTGGACTTTACAGGAAGGTCACGAGACATACAAAGGAACAAAAGCTATCGATCTTATTTATCTTGACTTTTGAAAACGTTTGATAAGATCCCCCATGAACGTCTACTTAGGAAAGTGAAGGCGCTTGACATAACTGGAAACGTGGCCAAGTAGCTCCGAAATATGCTCAAGGGCGCAAGGAACGGATCTGTGTCGAACAATGAAAAAGTGACTGGGTTACGGTAACATCAGGAAGATCCCGGGGCAGTGTTCTTGAGCCAATTCACTTTATAATCTATTTAAATGACCTCGTCACTGTTATCGTTGACACTAAACTCTGTTTACAAGGCTGCCTGTGAGCAGGATCGCATAACTTTCCAAAGAGTTCTTAATAAACTAGTGGACTGGTCTGATAAGTGTCAAATGAACATTAACAATGAGAAGGCATTGTTATGCACATATCATCACAAAATCGAAATGCTGCTTACGTAATGGCAGACCAGTATATGCCCGAAGTCGACCAACAACGAGATCTTGTAGAATATTGATCATATTAAATCTCAAGTAGAAAAACTAAGTGGAAGCAAGCAAAAATGGGGATAGAGCCCTTGGCTTTATGTCCCGGAACTTCTAACATCAGTGCACGGACATCATGATAATTATACAGGCTTCACTCGTCAAGCCTCAAATGGAATTTGCAATATAAATTTGTTCCCCTCACCTAAGAGGTGATATTAACAAAATGGAACATGTTAAACACCGAGCACCAGCATTAATTACGGAACTGAGAAATAATACATATCCGCAGTGACCCGATAAACTTGAACTGATATCACCTAAAAGGAGACAACTTAAAGGTCAGGTAATAGAATTTATCTATCAAATATCTAAACGGGTTTACTAGAGCTGGCCCCGAGGGTCTCTTTGACCTTGATTATAACCGAAGATTAGAAGTAATGGACAAAAAATGGCAGTTAAAAACATTCAGAACATCTGTGACCGGTAATGTTTTTTGCAACATGATACCAACAATTTGGACCCGCCTAAAACATGATGTGCTTGACAATTACAACGTAAACACATTTAAAAACCGCCTCTACATACAATTGAAGACTTATTTTACCCCTTACTTAGAAAATATGACGTTACTCTTCCGACTTCAGACGGTTCCTGAACAGCTGATGGCTGGACTGAATTAGATCACACACCGCAGATGCTGAAGATGAACCATCAGAAAACAGGCCATACGTTGGCCATAAAATGCGTACATGAACATCCTCCGGACCCCTAGCGTGCCGCACCCCATTTTCAGTCCAGGAAAGAGAACACACATGGGAACCACGCTCACATGAATATTATAAATAAAAGAATATTCATACTGAAACTGGTGCCGAATCATTGACGATGCGACCTCCCGGCAGTGACGTCATCCAGTATTGTGCGATGATGGAGAACAATTATTTTTTTGCACTCCTAGCGATGTTAAACAGTCCCGGTGCAGGTTTGTTTCAACAAACTTGAAAAATAATGGAACCCTTGATGCAAAAACTAATTTGAAACTATTTATTTATGAATATA
>SDVV010000209.1:0-36314 GCA_016164225.1 Gammarus roeselii | reverse complement strand
CAGTTCAGCTGCAGCACACCCACGCATGCACACAGTTCAGCTGCAGCACACCCACGCATGCACTCAGTTCAGCTGCAGCACACCCACGCATGCACTCAGTTCAGCTGCAGCACACCCACGCATGCACACAGTTCAGCTGCGGCTCACCCACGCATGCACACAGTTCAGCTGCGGCATACCCACGTATGCACACAGTTCAGCTGCGGCTCACCCACGCATGCACACAGTTCAGCTGCGGCATACCCACGCATGCACACAGCCCAGCTGAGGCACACTCACACATGCACATAGTTCAGCTGCGGCACACCCACGCATGCACACAGCCCAGCTGCGGCACACCCACGCATGCACACAGCCCAGCTGCGGCACACCCACGCATGCACACAGCCCAGCTGAGGCACACTCACGCATGCACACAGTTCAGCTGCATCACACCCACGCATGCACACAGTTCAGCTGCAGCACACCCACGCATGCACACAGTTCAGCTGCAGCACACCCACGCATGCACACAGTTCAGCTGCGGCTCACCCACGCATGAACACAGTTCAGCTGCGGCACACCCACGCATGCGCACAGTTTCCCCTTTCAACCAACCCGAACGTATTAGAAGCTCCGGCCTACTTTTATTTTATCAGGAAAAGCGGATAAAACCAATGCATCATTCTTTTGTTTATGGACAGACGACTGTCTAGTCAAACATCAACATAGATGAGATAAACATAGACAACAACAACGTAATTATAACGGTAAATAATGTCGGTGCCACCATCCACCGTCTGCACCGCACAATGTCATGATGCCACATTTCAATACCCGTTAGATCCGGTTGAAACACTAAACAGTCAAACAGTTTATTACAACAAGACTGTACAATTACCATTTTATGATTCAATTTTACAGTTATGCTAATTAAAGTACGAAATGGAAGGCCCAATATGAGCTGTTGTGAATTTTCGGGCCACCAAATCCTGTGGTGCTACTATCAAATTTACCCAAACCTAAAAGACCTAAAATCGAGATATCATAAGTGACACGGCCTATACGTGACACGGCCTATACACCGACTGAAATAGCATTTAGGCGAGTCGAGCGATACCTGACACTATCATAAGTGACACGGCCTATACACCGACTGAAATAGCATTTAGGCGAGTCGAGCGATACCTGACACTATCATAAGTGACACGGCCTATACACCGACTGAAATAGCATTTAGGCGAGTCGAGCGATACCTGACACTATCATAAGTGA
This sequence comes from Gammarus roeselii, assembly GCA_016164225.1. Lineage (NCBI taxonomy): Eukaryota > Metazoa > Arthropoda > Malacostraca > Amphipoda > Gammaridae > Gammarus > Gammarus roeselii. Next base: position 35,060 of record SDVV010000209.1, on the reverse strand, counting down.
CACGGCCTATACACCGACTGAAATAGCATTTAGGCGAGTCGAGCGATACCTGACACTATCATAAGTGACACGGCCTATACACCGACTGAAATAGCATTTAGGCGAGTCGAGCGATACCTGACACTATCATAAGTGACACGGCCTATACACCGACTGAAATAGCATTTAGGCGAGTCGAGCGATACCTGACACTATCATAAGTGACACGGCCTATACACCGACTGAAATAGCATTTAGGCGAGTCGAGCGATACCTGACACTATCATAAGTGACACGGCCTATACACCGACTGAAATAGCATTTAGGCGAGTCGAGCGATACCTGACACTATCATAAGTGACACGGCCTATACACCGACTGAAATAGCATTTAGGCGAGTCGAGCGATACCTGACACTATCATAAGTGACACGGCCTATACACCGACTGAAATAGCATTTAGGCGAGTCGAGCGATACCTGACACTAATTGACGTGGGAAAATGTTTTAACGTAACTGTAACACAAAAGCTGCTCAGACAATTTTTTTGCTTCTAACAAAGTAACACAGTTAAACATGGTTGAAAGATGTTGTGAAAACTACCAGGCAACAACGTAACAGTTTGGCTATTAAGATGATAAGTTAATTGCTTTATTCGTCGGAAGCAGAGGGTAGCGAGTTCCAAGTATATTATGATGGGGTATTACAAGGTTATTAGCACTTCTTGTGCAGCGATTGTGCACTTCCGAGAATTGTTTAATATACTTGAATCGATCTTGATCATTGTTTCGACGGAATCTTTAAATGCGCAATTGGATAAATATATTGATATTTCAGTTTCGGGATAATTGTGGATTTAAAACGACGATAAGTATGAGAATTGAATTGAAGGTTAAGTATAGTTGTAATAGCTCTCTTTTTCTGTACGAATAATTTACTTGTTCAATTGTGGTCTGATCCATATCAAGCATCGATTCCGTAAATTATAAATGATTGAAACAACATACATTAAAGGGTTTTGACGATAGATGTAAAGCAGAAGTTATTTAATTGATTTGGGATGCCTACACAACTTGGATGATATGTTGTTGGCATAACGTTTGAATGTTTTATAGATTTTGATCAAAATATACACCAACGAATGTAATGTTTCAATCTCATGAAATAAATTGTTCCATGTGAATTGTGGCATTTAATTTAATTTTGGTGTTTGAAAGAACGCAGTAGATAAAGTACTACCATCAACAAACCTTCTGTATTTGAAAAGAACACTGCGTTAACTATATCGTTATTGAAAATCATTATATGAAAGGGCCCTAAAATAGTACCCCATGCAAGGAACACCTTGACAAACATTGAGAATAGTAGATTGTATGCTGCATATTGATGGATGTTGGGCAGTCACGAAGTAGACCAATCAATAAGCAAGTTCTCGTATTCCACAAACCTTTGTTTTAGACAATAAGATTGAACGGTCGACGTAGTCAAAGGCCTTACAAAAGTCGAGAAATTAAGAGAATGCTATATAGTTTGAATTTATGTTTTTAAATCGGTACTGCATGTGATATTTTATAGCTTGAATTGTATTTTTATTGGATCTGAAGCCATGCTGGTTGCATGAAGGATACTGATTTAATTCAAGTATCGGAATAGTTCTTTATGAGCAATTGTCTCAAAGATTTTGGAAGATAACGGAATAGCAGAGATGGGTCGATATATTACAGTGTCAGTTTCATCCATTTTAAATGAGTCAGGAAATTTTTCTTGTACAAAGATCTTGTTGACAATTGAAGCTATGATTGGGGATAATACATTCGTTAATCTCCATAATATGGGGATGAAGCAAATATTGATATTACCTGACGTCTGACGACGCGTCGTGAAATATGGTAGGACTAAAAGTACTGATTTTTTATACCATCTTCAAGATCGAACATGATTCTTCCAGAGTTTCGTATGAAAATAACCTTCTCCTGGGTTTTGATAGATTCTGAAAATGAAACACAAAGATGTGGAAACTTATTTGCAGCTTGCAGAATGCAAACCTAGGATGACTGGTGCAGAAGCCTAGTCGGAACAGCACTTGGCCTGTGTGTTAATCCTCCTATTCGTATCATTTATGTTTACGACATTCAAGACCCAACTTACATGTCTACAGTTCAAATTCTGTTAAAAAAAAACCTTTTAATTTATATCCTTATGATCTGCAGCGCATCTTACAATAAAGTTTTTTGTAACTGGTTTCATGTTTAATATCCACGCTTACCTTAAATGCAAGCGAATCATTGTCCATCCGTAGCTGCTGCACCGTGCGCTCCAGTGCGTTCACTTGTTTTTGAAGCTCGTCTCGTGCATGAGCACCAGCCTCTTCGCCTTGCCTGCTCAGCACCAGCTCGGTGGAGACCTGGAAAATGAGTATGACATTTCGCTATCACAAGCTGAGCAATAAAAAATTAGTTTTCATACGAATTTCAAAATTGGGTTTCAACCAGGGTTATTGACGATATCACTTGAACTGTACAGTAGCAAAATAAAATTCGTTTATGGTTAGTCTATAATCGAGAAGACAAACTTAACTGTTCCTACGTGGAATTTTACTTTATACGGACATTTCTTACGGTATTATACCTGGACAATCTCTTAATCTTTCATCATAAACAAATTATCTTTCGCTACTGTACGTATAATATATTGGTGACGAGCCTTTGAACTACACTTTGAGACATTGATCAAACTGATAATGTTTATAAAGATTGATTGTAGTTTCACAGGGACAAGCAATTAGTCTCCCGCTAATTCCGGTTCTGTTGCTGCTTCCGCTTGCAACTATGTTTATCCTATGTTCCACTCCATAACACCTAACCCCACCTTGATCAGCTGTGCCGTCAGTTCCTTCTCCCGATCCGATAGCGGACCTGAGCGCCCCCGCCCCACCTCCTCCAGCAGCCGACCTCTTTCCGCCATCAAGTACGCCACCTACGGGAGAGTTGGAGGACGTCATGCCGGAGTTCGTTTAGGCTCGCATGCAACAAACTTTCCGTAGGGCTGTACGCTGTTGCCGCTCTTTAAGAGGGTCAAAGTAAAATATATCCTGATCTGGTACTGATCCGGCTATGAAGAAAACCTGGGTATTTGTGCTAGAAGGACAGACTCAGCGTACACTGACGAGACAGTGTTAGTATACCCTGGAAGGACTGTTGTGGTGCATAATATTTAGCATGACACTTTGACGGACTGTGGCGTCAAGACATAGCTTCTCTATGATAAGAAAGGCGGTTGCGAAATAATATTTGCGTGCGATAAAAGTTCCGCGATAAAAATCGTAACAATACGCGATTTGATATAACTTTACTAATGATCCTTCATGGATCTGGAAAAGACATACGGTAGGTTCGACAGCGAGGCGTTGCGGAGAGTGTTACGTTTGCATGGAGTTGGCGCAAATTGGTCATGAGCTGTCCAGAGTTTCTACGTTTGCAGCAAAACATGTGAGCGCTCGGTTTCCAGTAAAAGTTGGACTGAGACAAGTTCGCGTCATGTCTCCTTGGCTGTTCAATCTCTACATGGATGGGATGGTCAGGGAGGTGAACATGAGTGTTGGGTCTAGGCTTAGAGCTTTAAGGAGCAAATAGGCAGAGCTGACAGTTGAGTCAGCTGCTGAATGCGAATGATACGGCACTGGTAGTAGACGGTATATCTACAAGAACGCAATTGTGAAGGAATAGGATAGGGATTATGAGAGTTAGATTTGGCTGGGGGCGAGGGGTCGGAACAAGTTTTTAGCTCGACGGGGGGCGGAGTCACTGATAAGGTGGGCGGGGTCGGAACCGTTTTTGACGTGGTGAGCGGAAGTGGAGGGGGGCAGCGCGAAGAGGCGGACGGGCGGAGGGGCTTCCGGACTCAGCTTTTCGAATGCATTTGGGAATCTTTTATGTTTTTGAAGATTTTCTGCATAATATTTCATTGTATATTCATATTTGGCTTGATGACTATATATTTTGTGTATTTATCACATGTTTATAGTATTATTTCATTAAAGATAGGGTATGATTGACTCATTCGGCTCTACTGCGTGGATTTGGGATTCTTACCTGGTTTGAAGGGTTATCTTTTTAATTATTAATCGTATTTATGTGAAAATTTGATCCTTTAGACCAATGTATTGGGTATACATGCTCCTTTACTGTTCAGTCATTTTATATTTTATGTTGCTGGTAGGAATAAGCTTAAATCCCATTTTCTGAAGAAGGGGGGGGGCGGTAGGAGACCCCCAATGCAACAAGTTCAGTACGCCTCTGGGGAATTTTGGCAAGTATGGCTGCTCTTATCTGCTCCTAGTCCTATCAGTATTTTTTTCCATTGTTGATTTGCCATTATTTCTATGTTCTGAGTATCTGCATCATTATACATTTTGTCTGGTTTAATGATTCTACATATTTTGTGTGTATAACATGCTTGTATTATATCCAGTTAGCGTATAATTGACTCATTCGATGATTGCTTGGTGGGCTCTTACGATTGGATTGGATTTTTTTGTTTATCTATATATAGCATATTCTGTGTATGGTAATAGTACGGTAGGTATGTTATATAACTCGATTTGCAGCCTTACCGTGCGTTCGGCCCTGCTTGGTATCAGCCTGATGTGTGGATTTGTAGCAAAATTTTGAGTTTTCCATCCGTTTATTTCATATGTATATAATATCTTCAGGAATAGTATGGTATAATAGTTTGACAGTTATGAGGCTGATGTATATATTTCTGGGGACGCAGCTCCTTCGTTATGAGAATCTGTGTACCCCATAACGCCCTATCCAGTTTTGAACCTGATATATCGGTGACACCATGTATCCGCATGTTCCAGACGGACCGTTATCAAGCGGCTGTCGACTGTTCGAGTTGTCTTGCCAAACTTTTTTGGATAGCAAGTATCGGTTGGATGCCGCTCCTCAGCGAGAGTAGCTGGTTCTTACTTAAACGATATGGATTTATTGTAAATTATTATATTGTGGTATGTATACATAGAGGGCTGTATGAGGGTGTTGTTGTCCCAACTGTGCTCTACGGAGCTTATATCACATTTTCGGGAGGAGGGGGGGTTGGTGGTATGGGACCCCTAGGCAACAAGTTCAGTGCGCCTCTGGAATTTTGGCAAGTGTGGCTGCTCCTATCTGCTCTTTGTCTTCTCAGTATTTTTTTCCATTATTGATTTACCATTATTTCTATGTGTGAGTATCTGTATCAATATACATATTGTCTGGTTTATTGATTCTATATATTTTGTGTGTATAACATGGTTGTTTCCTTATCTAATTAGCGTATAATTGACTCATTCGATGATTTCTTAGAGGGCTCTTAGCGGTTAGATTGGGATTTTTTTTGTTTATCTTCATATTGCATAATCTGTTCATAGGAATAGTATGGTAGGTATGTTATATAACTCGGTTTGCAGCCCTAGCGTGCGTTCGGCCCTGCTTGGTTCCAGCCTGATGTGTGGATTTGGAGCAACGTTATGTGTTTTATATCTGTTCATTTCCTATGTATACAATATCCCTAGGATGTATATATTTCTGGGGACGCAGCTGCTTCGTTACGAAAATCTGTATACCCCATAACGCACTATCCAGTTTTGAACCTGATATATCGGTGACACCATGAATCCGCATGTTCCAAACGGACCATTATCAAGCGGCTGTAGACTGTTCAAGTAGTCTTATCCATTTTTTTTATATCTAGTATCGGTTGGATGCCCCCTCTCAGCGAGAGTAGTTGGTTTATACTTGAACGATATGAATTTATTGTAAGTAAATATATTAACGTATGTTTACATAGTAATAATCGGTTGATATAAGCTGAATATGTATTATTTTCGGAATTTGAATAGTTATTTCATTCAGTTATAGCAATTTTAGGATATATTAGGTTTGCATCTTCCATGTAGCACCTTACTTCAGTCATAATTGGTTGTTTTTTTGCATAATTCTTCCTATTTTATTATAACTCGAGAGTTTTAGTGTGTTTCTTTCAGTTTTGTTTGTTTTCTGTATAGTTTCAATCTTCAATGCAAGGTATATGATATTTTATACAGTTATAGGAATTTTAGGATACATTATGCTTGTATCTACAATGTAGAGTATTATTTCATGTGTTATTTAGATAGATGTTTTATTTTTTTAGTGTTTTAATACGTCCTGTTACAAAGATTGAAGTGAAAAAATACAGCTATAGAAGTTTCGATTTGTACAAGCTGGTCTTGTTGTTAGTTTATTGTATATTTATTGTAAGAACATACTTCAATGTTTAGAAGGAATGAGAGAAGTCCCCTAGGCAAAAGCTCGTTGCGTGTATATTTATTTGTATTAGTAGATTGAATTACTATGATGGATACCCTCGTATATTAGAATTTTTGATGTTTATCAAGACAGAGTAGAGAATTACGAAGTCATTTTATTATTGTTGTATGGTTTTTACACGGAAATCACCGGAATAAATGTTCAAGATGTGTAAATTCGTACTTCATCTTTGTGGAATTTCGTCATCAAATCCTAGCAAGTGTATAGTTTACCGTTTTAGGAGACGATTTACTGGATGGATTGGTCCTGGGCGGCTTACAATTGAAGAGTTGAAGAGTAGCAGTCGCTTCTGTGTTCCACCGGTGCTTCAACGCAAAATCATTGCACGCACCCCCGTAGGGCGCGTTGGTACGACGTAGATGCAGAGTAGGTTTAACGCAGATTCCGAGTAGGTTTAACGCAGATTCCGAGTAGATTTAACGCAGATTCCGAGTAGGTTTAACGCATATTCCGAATAGGTTTAACGTTGAATCCGAGTAGGTTTAACGTAGAGTAGAAGGAGTTGCTTCCGCGCTCCACCGGAGCCCCAACTCGGAGTCGTTGCACGCTCCCTCGCAGGGCGTGCTGGTCCAACGTACATTCCGAATAATCGTATACTCACCAGCGAGAGTGTGACACCGTATACTCGTCAGCAAGAGAGTGACACTGTATACTCGTCAGCAAGAGAGTGACACCGTATACTCGCCAGCAAGAGAGTGACACCGTATACTCGCCAGCAAGAGAGTGACACCGTATACTTGCCAGCATGAGAGGGACACCGTATACTCGCCAGCAAGAGAGTGACACCGTATACTCGCCAGCATGAGAGTGAAACCGTATACAAGCCAGCATGAGAGTGAAACCGTATACAAGCCAGCTAAAGAGTGACACCGAATACTCACCAGCAAGCGAGTGACACCGTATACTCACCAGCAAGAGAGTGACACCGTATACTCGCCAGCATGAGAGTGACCCCGTATACTCGCCATCATGAGAGTGACACCGTATACTCACCAGCAAGCAAGTGACACCGTATACTCACCAGCAAGAGAGTGACACCGTATACTCGCCAGCATGAGAGTGACACCGTATACTCGCCAGCATGAGAGTGAAACCGTATACAAGCCAGCATGAGAGTGAAACCGTATACAAGCCAGCTAGAGAGTGACACCGTATACTCGCCAGCATGAGAGTGACACCGTATACTCGCCAGCATGAGAGTGACACCGTATACTCGCCAGCATGAGAGTGACACCGTATACTCAACAGCAAGAGAGACACTGCATACTCACCAGCAAGAGAGTGACACCGTATACCCACCAGAAAGAGAGTGACACCGTATACTCAACAGCTAGAGAGTGACACCGTATACTCAACAGCAAGAGAGTGAAACCGTATACTCACCAGCAAGAGAGTGACACCGTATACTCACCAGCAAGAGAGTGACACCGCATACTCACTAGCAAGAGAGTGACACCCTATACTCACCAGTAAAAGAGTGACACCGTATAATCACCAGCAAGAGACGGACACCGTATACTCACCAGCATGAGAGTGACACCGTTTACTCACCAGCAAGAAAGGGACACCGTATACTCACCAGCAAGAGAGTGACACCGTATACTCACCAGCAATAGAGACACTGTATACTCACCAGCAATAGAGACACTGTATACTCACCAGCAAGAGAGTGACACCGAATACTCACCAGCAAGAGAGTGACACCGTATACTCACCAGCAAGAGAGTGACATCGTTTACTCAATAGCAAGAGGGTGACACCGTATACTCAATAGCAAGAGGGTGACACCGTATACTCAATAGCAAGAGAGTGACACCGTATACTCACCAGCAAGAGTGTGACACCGAATACTCGCAGGCAAGAGAGTGACACCGTATACTCGCCGGCAAGAGAGTGACACCGTATACTCGCCAGCAAGAGAGTGACACCGTATACTCACCAGCATGAGAGTGACACCGCACACTCACCAGCAAGAGAGTGACAACGTATACTCACAGGCAAGATTGTAACACCGTATACTCACCAGCAAGAGTGCGACACCGTATACTCAACAGCAAGAGTGCGACACCGTATACTCAACAGCAAGAGTGACACCGTATACTCACAGGGAAGAGTGTGACACCGTATACTCACCAGCAAGAGTGCGACACCGTATACTCGTCAGCGAGGGAGTGACACCGTATACTCACCGCCCAGTCCACCCAGGGCCCCCGCGGGTGTCTAACTATTCATAATTGTATAACTAATACAAAATTGATCACCATGAAAAAATGGCACAAATAAATATCGGAGCCCATAGACTCATAGAGGAAGAAATAATAAAATACTAAAATAAAGTGTTAATGATATATAAAATGAATAATCATCCATACATCCCAAATGGTGTATATAGGTAATGCAGGAGATAAATGGAGAACAAATACACCCCAGCGGAGATTTAAGCTTAGTTAGTAGATGTTGACAACACTTTACAGTAAAAAGTCTACCTCACAAAATCGCGTCAATAGTCCGAGAGGTAATGTGATTTTTTTCATGGGAGCTTCTGTCATCCATGTGAAGTTATATTATATAACCAATTGGACAATTATTGCTGCCCGAAACTAAAATTCACAGCACGTGGCCAATTTGTCTCTCGCTCAAGGCGAGATCGACCTACACATTCTTATAACTAGGCCTCCAAATCGCGAGTGGAAGGCGCTTCCCTACATCTAAGTTTGTCACAAAAGAGGTGTTTGGCATCTTAGAAGCCACAGCTAGATAGGATGACAGAAAAGCAAGGAATTTTTGTAATCATTCCTGAAGACTAACAAATAACAAAAGAAAAAAGATAGCTACAGTACTCGATCTAGCTATTCGCTCAATTGTAGTAGAATTATGTTATAACTCTAATCTTGTTAGAAAATAAATTTATAGGTCGTGAAGAATCAAACAATGAAATTAAGGTGTTCGCTTCAACTAACAAGTGTGACACAATTAATCGTTGTGATAACCTATTGGGACCATAATTTTTACGAACAATTGTTCTACAACGAAGCGGACGCGCTGCCGTGCATCACAGTCTTCTACGAGCTCTAACAAGAGACTGAAGCGTAGCCATGGAACTGTAGGAGGGGCATCTGAATGTGGGCGAGGCTATATAACGTAGGGAGGCTAGGTGTGATAAGATCCGGGGAGGGGCTTCGGGAACCTTCATTGTCACTGACAGTACCTTGGCTCTCATGTAGGGAAGACTGAACTAGTGAAAACAGAGGTAAAATCTCGTCTGGCGGAAGAGTATAAATGACTAGGTGCACTGAAGTGTATGATGAGCTGTAGGACAATAGCTGTGGAAGGAAAAAAGAGAGGGTCGTATGCGCGGTAGTTGTCCTAACTGTGTTCTATGGAGCAGAGAAGTGAAGGCGAGAGCGGCAAAAAAAGGAACGATAAATGTTTTTTAGATGAAGTATTCGATGTAATTAATAATGACATTGTTTGAATTAGTTCGGGTATGGTGAGGAAGATGGAGGACAGAGAATATTTGCATATTTTGAGGTGGTTGGGCACATGGTGGGGATGGATAATGGGAGATTGGGGAAAATTATGATAAAAGCAGAGGTCAGAGGGGCTAGGGGAACCCCGAAGTTTGGGTAGATGGATGGCGTAAAACAGGCTTTAGGGAGGAGAAATTTCAATGCAGAGGTAGGGAGAAAGCGTGCAACGAAAAGGCGTAAACTGGGAATGATTATGTGTGGATGAGTTTTGACGCCGACCTGATGCGTTTCTAGGTCCTTGGTGCCATTTATCCACATTAATTTCAGTCTTTCTCGAAGCCAACGCCCACTCACCTCCTATTCAATCAACCGATCCTCCGCTCATCCATCCTCACCATGAGTCCGAACCACCTAAGAACATGTAAATCGATTTCCCCCTCCATGTTCCTCACCGTCCCTATTCTGATTCGAGCTACGTCATTATTGATCCAATCTCTCAGAGTCACTCTGACATGTCTCTGACATGTCTCGAACATGTCTCTCTTCCGCTCTTAATTGATCCACACGTCTCAGCCCGGCAGAGCACAGTTGGAGCATCTATCCCTTCATACCCTCTCATCGCTTCCATTCCAAATGTCCTGCAGCTCATCATACTGTTTAGTGTGCCTAACACTGTACACGCTTCCTTCACTCTAAACTTCACCTCTGTTTCCACAAGTCCAGTCTCTTCACTTGAGAGTCCAGGTACTGGAGCCCTGAACTCCCTACAATAACTCTCCACTTCGGCGTTTGTTGATCATGATCGAATCGTCATCTCTCAAACATCTAATTTATTTATTTACTTGTACCCTTATAACTCATATTTTTATCGTAATTTTCTCTCCCACACAATCTACCAAACTCCGACACTAGTCTTCACAACTTCTCAGAATCTGCCACAAGTGCCGCATCATCTGTCAACTGTATCTGACTAAATTGCCAACTCTGCTCATTTGCTCCTAACAACTCCAAACGTTGACCCAATACACTCGTGTTCACCCCTATATCCTTTTCATCTACGAAGTGATTGAGCAGTCAGCGAGAGTTAAGGTCCTTGTCTCAGTTGCAGGAACCGAGCACTCACTTCGCTCCTACTCTGACGCATGTAGATGGCTAGATATATGCAACCTTGATTGTGTCTCTACCAATGTATTCACGGTCGGTTACAAAGCTCTGTATGTGCCCACAGTTATAAGAGTACGGTGTAAATAGGAAATGACTTGCCACTTTACCACGGTTCCTTTCCCATTAACAGTCACTACATCAGATTTTATGCCGCTCAACTCAAAGGGATAGCGTTTTATTTTTTTATGCACCTTTTCACGAACTTATAAGAGCAAGTAATAAACCGTCACGCAACGACAGTGCCTCTCTACTTCCATGGAACCAAAAATGGCATGACAACTTTTGCTAACCATTGTATTAGGCTGTTAATTGTTAATGAGTTATTACCAGTTGATCAATAAAATATTAAAATTTGTGATCGCAATATCAAGTGTCATCGGAATATGAAGCATATTCATTGTGTATTTTAAACTTACATTAGTATTTCTTTGGTAATGACATGTTCCGGAAAGGTTGTGTACTTATGTTCAGCTATACAAATAAGATGTACTTATGTTCAGCAATACAATAAGATGCATCATCGGCCCCATTTACTGTCACATTTTGTGATGAACTTAACAAGGTTACATAATCTGACTTGATGCTCTTGACTCATCATTATACGTACGGTAGATTTCCAATATTTGCGGATAAAAAAAATTTGGTCAGAAAAAAATATACCATACCGCTTGTGTATAAAATATATTTTTTTTTTTTCTTGTACGAGCTCTGCTGCCAACTTAAAACCGTTGGACCGCTCTTAACCAATTTCCGCCCGCTGCATACAGAGGCAACACTGACGAACACAACACGGAATAGCACAGAATGAACGTAACTCTAATCGTGCGAGAGGGCATCATGTTAACGAACATTTATACAACGAGTCGCTGTAGCAATCGAACACCCGGACGTGTGCCACCCCTATACGTGCTATTACGCCCTATATCGGCTTATTATATGCATGTACACAACAACTATGCATAATACCGAGGCTTCCTAGCTTGCTCCATCTCACCTGTTCTCCCAAAGGCGCGTCAGCGATGTCTGCTAGTCCTTCTTGTCGCAAGAGTAGCGACACAGCCGCGCCATCTTCAGGACAAAAACACATGCTGTGATGTAGTCAACATAAAACGCTGGAACAGGTGAACAGGCTGTCTATTTGTGACCGAGTTTTCAATTGCGGTTCAAAGGCCGGGTCACAAAAACGTTGGACAGACCTGATTACTACATTTTTATGGAAACTATATTTTTTGTTCAGGTGTACATTAGATGATTTACATTTACAATTAGGCTTCAATAAATTGTACATGCCAACGTAGCCCATGATTGCCGCATGGGCACTCAATTATGAGAATTGAGCATTGCTGTATACTTATTAATGCTATTCCGATAATTAGGCCGCCGTCACCGAGTGATTAGCGTATCCGACTGCAGTGCCAGTCCCTGGTGCTGCTTGTCGCGAGTTCGAGCCCTGCATGGACACGGCGGTCTTGTGACGGTGAGATTGGGAGCCTCACCCATGTGAGCATGGCCCCCTTGTGTGTTCCCGCCATTGACTGGAGATGGAGTGGGACGCGCTGGGGCTCTGGGGGTGTTCAGGTATACATACATCTAATGGCCAACTTATGACCCGTTGTGTGCAGGTTCATCTTCCGTATCCTTGGCGTGTAACCCTACTTTTGGACAGCCTCCGCTGTTCAGGAACCGAACCAGTCGGTGAAAAGGGTGAGAAGCGTCAAGCTGAATCCTCCGCTATCCATGGTCCTGGGGTGGGTGCCGCCCAGGTGTGTGATGTGGCCTGGAATTGGAGACCTGTATTCCAGCACTGTTCTGTGCTCGCCAACAACCCGGATTTGCACTCAGAGGACACCCAGGGTCTGGGTGGCTATTTTTAGTTAGTGAAGCCTGTAGGGGTGCTGGGGCACAGCCCGAGAGGTACCCAAGTGTGGAAAAGCCAGTATCGGATGCCACCCAGAGAGCGGCACACCCGAGGTGCCTGATTTTAGTCCATAGCCCAGGTGAGTCTGGTCACAGTTGTCAAAACCCGTATTGGTGTGCGCAGAGTTGGTGTTGATTTGGCAGGCTCCATGACCTTGATACTTGAACAGCTTGGGTGGGCATTTGCCATCGCTCACACCCCTCTGTGCCAGCCTAACTTAGCCACCCTCATAATTAGGGGCAAACGGATGTATGTCTGTACATACATACATGCATTGTGATACTTCAGAATATTAACAATTTGCAACAGAAAATATTAATTAATTACTAAAATGGTTTCTTAAAATACACGGTATGGCTTTCATTTTCGGAATTGCATTGTGTTCTCTCCAGCTGAAATGGGAGTCAAACTTACTCCAGCTTAATCAGCAAAATCTTCAATGACCTTGACCAAACCACGTATGCAGACGGTTAACAGAGCCACAATTAGTGGCTTGCAGGTAAACTGCTTCAATAGAAGTCTTTAGTAGTAAAAATATCAGTCAAATCTCAATTGGTGCCCACAAATAAACGGCTTTAATAGGAATTTCGAAAATGCATTTTATATCAGTCCCATCCTATCTATCGACGGCACGGAACTGTTTTTTGTATTTTTTAATAATTCAAAGGTAAACTTCCACCGCTTTCAAGTTCTTCGGTTCCGTTGTGTGAACGAATGAAGTTCGATGCGTTCATTATCACCTTTTCTAACAAATATTTATGAACACGTAAGCTTATGTCGTGGGTATTACAATCTTGTAATACCCATTAAAACACGTAGGCTTATTTCGTGGGTATTACAATCTTGTAATACCCATTAAAACACGTAGGCTTATGTCGTGGGTATTACAATCTTGTAATACCCATTAAAACACGTAGGCTTATTTCGTGGGTATTACAATCTTGTAATACCCATTAAAAAACGTAGGCTTATTTCGTGGGTATTACCATTTTGTACTACCCATTAAAACACGTAGGCTTATTTCGTGGGTATTACAATCTTGTAATACCCATTTATTACAAGATTGTGTGAATCCCTCTATTCGGCAGCAGTTTGAATTTTGCTCAAAGCCGCCTCGAGGGGAATACTCGCTTTCGTGTGTCATGTAACATGATTGCCAACAAAACTGCGCCGATTTATAAGTACTGACTGTCACACTGATAATGAATTTGGTTTGTTTGTATTCAAAGGATGGATGAATTTAATTTGTTTGTATTCGAAGGAGTGAACCGCATTTAATCTATGTTAGATTCCTTCACACCGGTAACTATTTTACAATATCTTGGTAACGAAAGGAAATTAAAACATGTCATTTAGCCCCGTAGCTTACAATGATCAAACAAATGTATCTACGTCATAAAAAATGCCATGAAAGTTCACCTTCAAGCGGTTCGACAAAAATGTTTAAAAAATTTATGTTTTAGATGATTTTTTTTATAAGTATGTTAGATAGTAAGTGCTCTTTGTTAGCTACCCATGGCAGCAGAGGAGTACCCGCATGAGCTTCCTCCAACGCCCGCTTGAGGGCCTTCGTCTCCAGTTCGAGGCACTCTCGCCGCTCATCAGCCTCCTGCACCAAATACAGACTGGGTTAAGTGGCCATCCATCGAGACAAATACGTAAGTGAGATAACTTGCATGTCTATTAGTAAGGGAAAACTTCCACACAGGCAAGTGAAGTCATCCTAGAGACCAAATGAAGCCTGTTCTATTATCAACTCGTGTTTTTATTTGTTCTCAGAAACAATCGAACGAAAACAGTGATGAGCGAAGACCAGAAACGAGAATTAATGTTTTTTTGATCTTCAATACGTTTATTATTAGCAACAGCTGCATAGAATTTAACGATGAAGGTGAAAATTCGGAAACGAACTTTAAACATTTCTTTGCAATTTTCAGTATTTTGAAGGGCCTATGTTATATAAATATAATCAGCGTTTACGGCAATGTAAATTTAATGGATGCAATATTTTTTTATAGGAAAAGGCGGCAAGTTTTCACGTAAGTGAAGGACATGTAGATGAAATCACTTTCGAACAGAGGCTACGTGAGAGGACGGGTGCACGAAGGCCATGTCTACCCGGTAGAACAAAATCAAGTCCTTCGACCTCCGCTTAAGAGAAAACAATTGCTATCCTACGATGTTAACATATTATTCGCAATAGTGACTTATACGGTTCCAGAATCCGACATATTTGAAAAGAATCAACGACAATTATAATCTCTATCACAAATTGTGCGCTTTTTGCACATCCACTAGCTTGAAATAAATTACCACGCATTGAAAAAGGAACATTCAAAATAAAACCTTATGTGGCCTGCAAGCGATGAACATCAACTCAGTGCATGGTTTATCTCGACATAACAATGATACCGTATAGCACTTCTGTAGGTTGAACCGCAACACAGCACCAAAACCTGGCAAGCTGGTGGGCGCCCACGATTTTTCTCTCGTTGATGCCCTGAAACGAGTTGTAACATCTTTAGTTGGTTGGTTCAGAAGATGTCAACTTATGTCAAGGAGACGTCATTTTCGTCCTACGTTTATTATTAAACTTACTAAAACCTCATTTTATGACGACTAGGTCACTATTGTTCCCACCAGCAAGTCTTTGTTGGTTGTCATCTCGTATTTATTACTTTCGTTCTCACAATTAATATTGAAAGTCGCGCTATGACAATTGCATCTCCTTGACATCTTCTGAATGACGATTCAAACAATGAAAGATGTACTGACTCGTATTTACGGTATCAACCAAATTTGCCAACAGCTTGACCGGTTTTATCCATCTTGTGGTCTAACATGGTGTTTACAAACCCCAATCCATCACTTTGTGGAAACCCGCTCCACACGCAGTGTTGGGCAAGCTACATTAACTATATATATTTTAAATTATTTTGATCAAAATCTGGAGGACGTTTTGGACAAAATACTCCATATCCAATACTGCTCTTTACGGATCCTTATAACCTATCCCAGCACCTCATTCTCTTGCAGGTGCTGTTGGCGTTGCTTGTCACTGACGTGTCTTGCGGCTTGCGTATTGGCCTCAGCATCCATCAGCCATCGCCAGAGGTGCAGCGAGCGATCTTCTGCTGCGACGACATCCCAGGACATACCCTCGGAACTGAACCGCCTCCGCAGCCCCGTCCACTCGTCCCCGAGCTAGGGGAAAAAATTATAAAACATATTTAAGGTATGGCAAGAACAGCGTGTAAGACCTGATTCACACGCAAAAACAACAGCGCATAACAATACACATCGCCCGTGTCTGATTCTGCACTGTCCGTCCCCCTAGTATTTCTTTACCTACACATAGCTTCATGAGAAGGGGTTAAACTATTATCTAGGGTCGTTTTTATCTATAGTAAGTCTGGAAAGTTGAGCCGTTGTAAAATTGAACTGAGTTCGTATGAAAGGTTTGACACAACCGTGTGGAAAAGCTACAATTTGCAGCCCATGGGTGCTGGTATGTGATGAGAGGCAACAGAGGGTGCTGTGGGGAAAACTCGATTTACTTTTTACAACACAAAATGTTAAAAAGATTGTGTACTCGGCCCATCTCTGCCATCACTTACTGGATCCACGTAAAGCCCACCGGAAATACATAACACACTGATAGCACGTCGGCTCCGATTACACAAGCAAGCTTTCCCCAACATACAGACAACACATCTTCGCATAAACAGATACACACATACTTTACAGCACTTGCACTGGCTAGTTATAAAGTCAACATAGATCTACAAGGTCACCCAGCGGAGAAGGATGTGGAGGAGTTACGGTCGCCCTGAGGTGACAGGGCTCACTTGTCGAGGCGGAGCTTCACCTGTCAAGGCAGAAGTGCCTGTGGTGCTGTGGCGCACCCGACACGGTTAAGCACGTCATGGCTTCGTGTCCCGCCATCGTACTGCCCAGGCAGGCTCAATAATGAGATTACGTCGATGTTTGCTTTATATTGGCACGTGCGATATAACATCTAATCATGGGAATAATTTCCTGCAAGATGTTATTTTAATGTGTTATTTTAATTTGAGATGTTTTTATATTGTTTATATAATAAAATTATTTAATTTAACATGTACGAGGCTAGACCAAACTATATTAAATTAGATTAAAATCGTCTGAGGAAACAAAACGAGCACAAGTGCTCATGTCGAGTTGTTTCCTTGCAAATAGAGTGGGAAAAATCAACAAAACTTTATAACATAGAAAAGAGAGAAGGCCCACAGCTACCACCAACAGTATCTACTGGCTACCACCCCACTACTGCCCGGCACATTTCAGCCTCGGTGAAGAAACGGTCGACTGCCAGATTGCCAATGATAGCAAAACGGCGAGTGGAGATGAAAAGAGAAAAAAACATTTAGGTTCCAGGCGGTTGCATTCCAAACGGTTGAGCAGATACAGACACGACCTTGCCATCGACGGGCTCATACTCTTTCAACGGAACCGGCCTCATGGATTGCTCCAGAGGTTGGTATAGAACCTCCTAATTAGGTATTGAGTCTAGATCAACGGGCTCATACTCTTTCAACAGAACATGCCTGATGGATTGCTCCAAAGGTTGGGATAGAACCTCCCAATTAGGTATTGAGTCTAGATTAACGGACTTATACTCTTTCTAGGGAACACGCCTCATGGATTACTCCAGAGGTTGGGATAGAACCTCCCAATTAGGTATTGAGCCTAGATCAACAGACTTATACTCTTCCTAGGGAACACGCCTCATGGATTGCTCCAGAGGTTGGGATAGAACCTCCCAATTAGGTATTGAGCCTAGATCAACAGACTTATACTCTTCCTAGGGAACACGCCTCATGGATTGCTCCAGAGGTTAGGTGAGAGCCTCCCAACAAGGTATTGAGTCGAGAACGAAATGAGCATATGAGTTATAAGATTTGGAAAACATTCGCAAAATTTTGAGAAGCATCACACCCAGTTTCTAAGGCAACGGTGTTCCCCATAGTGTTTAGAAAATTAATTATTGGGTGCAGTTGTGGTTCCTTGAAGAGCCTGCGGCACAATCTAGGTATGAAATCGGACGAACCTCTCCTTAGAATAGATCGATTTGCGTCAGCTCAAGAGTCTAGATTGAAATGGACATACGAGCTATGGAACTTTGATAAACGCAAAAGAATTAAGATTACCAAGCCCAGTTACGTGGATAACGGTCCTCCCCCAAGTGTTTAGAAGATTAAATCTTCCGTGCACTTGTAGCTCCTTGAAGAGCATTTTACAGGTTCAATGTAGACGTCAAAGGAACATCTTTCAATAGAGTTTCTCGTGGCAGTTTCTGAATATTAATCCAAGGCAACGCACAGAAACATGTAAACGTCATAAAAAAATAAAGCAGAAACTAATCGCAAGAAAGGCAGAGTGTGTTTCCATTTTGTAAATAGCGTTACACGGAGAGTACCATCGTGACGACAATGAGTCCTCCGACAGGAGAGGTGCGAATTATTTCAAAAGGTATTATCTCCTTGTTGGACATGATGCATAACACTCGAATATCTGCGACGGGGAGGTATATGTAATTTGATGTCGTTCACCTCCCTGCCACACCGAATCCCGACCCGGATCTGTGCTGTACAAGAGACAGCTGTTCATTCTCCCCGATGCACCGGCCACCGCTAGAACAGGATGCGCTGTGAAGGTCACCTCTCTGCCACACCGAATCCCGCCCCGGATCTGTGCTGCACAAGAGACAGCTGTTCATTCTCCCCGATGCACCGGCCACCGCACTAGAACAGGATGCGCCGTGAAGGTCACCTTCTTGCCACAATGAATCCCGCCCCGGATCTGTGCTGCACAAGAGACAGCTGTTCATTCTCCCCGATGCATCGGCCACCGCACCAGAACAGGATGCGCTGTGAAGGTCACCTCCTTGCCACAATGAATCCCACCCCGGATCTATGTTGTTCAAGAGACAGCTGTTCATTCTCCCAGATGCACCGGCCACCGCACTAGAACAGCATGCGCTGTGAAGGTTAAAATAGTGTTCGTTTTTTATTCATTACTTTCACACTAGGGAGGAATAAAAAAATGTTGTCCCTTTGAATTGACGCCGCCTGTCAAATTTGAACAGCTAGCTCTCTTCTGGTGCAGTTTCAACTCCGGAACTGGTTTGGCGGCAGCAGATGGCCTCTCAGACTTTCGGGCAGTGGGTGAAATTGACGCGTTGAATGGGGGGGCCGTGAGACCCGTTACGGACTCACACCTAATACCGGTGGCCCTGACATGGGTTAGGGGTGGACATGAGTCGCTGTTGCGGACACTTAACGGATATATTACGACAAAAAGATATCGTTGATAAATAAATAATGATAATAATACTACTGATAATAACAATTGTTCCGAGATGGACAATCATATAAAAAAAAATACTTTTAATAATATCAATCTACTTGTGTGTTATCTTCACGTTTTGATATAAACCACAGTATCGATTGTAAAACTCCAACAAAGGGGTTTTAACAAGTAGTTTTTTCAGAAACCCATACTCTGTGTTGGTTTAACCGATAATCAGTTTATTTTGCGCTCAATCGGTAATACCAGCTTACCCTATATATGGGTAAAATTACCTTAAAATTGTGTAGTGTGCACTCACCACACTGTCGTCCCCGCCTACTCACCGCGCTGTTCTACTCGTCTACTCACCGTGTTGTCTTCCCATCTACTCACCACACTCCTGCCTCTGTTTGCTCATGAATCAATAGTTAATTTTTTCGCGATTTGCGTACTTCTTTGCAATGTTTTCATCTTAACGTCAATATTAAACCCTATTTCTCTCGCCGTCTTTCTGACCTAAGAAAATGAATTGGCAAACAAGTCACGTTTATTAGCTGTAACGAATTACGGATTTTACGTTTGCGTTACAAATTTTATTATTCTTGCGTTAAAAAAAATGAGCAAATAATTTCCGATCAAATACTTTTAAATCCATCCCAGGAACAGACTGAAGACACGAGACCGTCGCCGGGTCCGTTTGCTCTTTGCCAGTTTTGGCTCGCGCTTTTCATGGAAGGTGGGGTGAGACTTATAGCCTGAACGCACGTTGTTCGAAGTCTGGAAGGTCTTGAATACTTTGAACGAGCACCTTACGTTCTTCGGCCTTACAGTCTATGCACACGAGGAGTTCGTGTGCATTGGACCTTCTCGCAAGTAAAGTCATTTTGTGGAACAACTGATCGATGTGAACAAACAGCACAAACATACTATTCTCAAAAACGTGTAAAACAAATACAATTGAAATATTAAATGATAATAATGCTTGAAACCAATTGTTAATATGTAGTACGGCAATTATCTGAGCCTCATGTTAGACTTGGGGTAATTTTTTGCTACAGTTCAGGGAAACTAAACAATCCTCAGACTGTCCTCAAAGCGCTCGGCTGTCAAAAGTTTTTACAGACCAATCTTGTTAAGTTGCTCTCTAGTCGAACCGTTGGACGAGAAAAGCGTGGAAATGATCGAAACTCATGCGATTTTAGCCCGAAGCTTTGAGGACACAGTTTTGAGCCAACATGACTTGTCAGTGTCCCGTGGTCGTTCTCGTCTGCTCACTACACAGTCATCTCCATTTACTCACCACGCCGTCGTCCCCTCTACTCACCACGCTGCCATCCACCTACTAGCCACGCTTTCGTTCCCATTTACTCACCACGCTGTCGTCCCATCTACTCACCCCTCTGCAGTCCCATTTGTTCATCACGATGTTGTCACCGTCTACCCACTAACGCTGTCATAGCCGTCCACTACCACGCTGTTTTCCTCGTCTACTCACCACGTTGTCATCCCGGTCCATTGCTACGACAATCAAAAGTTTATTATTGTGGCCGTGCCCTTTCTATCCGGCACTGATGAACTTTCTAGGATGGGCTGCCCGGACCTCAGTTCACCAACGACAGTCGCGTATTCTTGTAATTAGTGCCATTGAATTCATAAATAAAAAATGCTTCAATTGCTCACAGCCGTTACCATCAGTTGTATTTTGCATCAAACCATAAACCAAACAATTGGTAAGTGATAAATAATTATGAAAAGTTGCTGCGATAAACTATGCAACGAATAATAACTAACAATAAATTAGCCAATATTTATTCTAACCCGCGGTTCGATTAAGAAACGGAAACGTGTTTGTTGCGTTACACTTCACTTCCTTCGTCACTTCACCGAACATCTCGCGTCTCTCTACTGACTGAAGTGAACACAGCACCAGGTGAGAGTGGGAGACTCCGCCACATGTAAACACAGCCAGGTTGTCATGGCAACTGGACTCGTTGCAAAAGCCTAAGGTTTACTTCTAGTTGATGCCGCTCAAAGCGTTCCTTAGAGAAATGTTGAACTTTACAAGAAAAAGTCTTAAATCATCTTAGTTTCACCGGATATAATTGGTTAATGTTATTTTATTGTGAGTTTCATCTTTGAATGAAGATAGTGGATTTCAAATGTACCTTATTAAATATCATATAAGCGTATGATATGCCAATAATAACATTAGCATTGCGCCGCACCCCCACACCGAGTAGATTGATAACTGCTGATTGGTGTATCCTCTGTTAACTGAGTTCGATGTAGCCAAAGCTAGTAAAAAATAAACAGAAAAAAATTAGCCGTGGAGCGTAGAAATAATGTTGGCCCTATCATGAGGATGATCGAGAAAATAGTGCGAGTGATTATAATAAAATAATGGAAAATCCTAACGAGGTTAACCTCGCAAACATCTCTCTGTGCACCCTGGTCTATCAACAAGTCATTTCTTGGTGCACCCTGGTCTATCAAACAGTCATTTCTTGGTGTACCCGGGTCAATCAAACAGTCTATCAAACAGTCATTTCTTAGCGTACTCAGGTCTATCAAACAGTCATTTCTTAGGGTACCCTGGTCTATCAAGCAGTCATTTCTTAGTGTACCCGGGTCTATCAAACAGTCCATCAAACAGTCATTTCTTAGTGTACTCTGGTCTATCAAACAGTAATTTCTTAGGGTACTCTGGTATATCAAGCAGTCTATCAAACAATCATTTCTTAGTGTACCCTGGTCTGTCAAACAGTCCTTTCTTAGTGAACCCTGGTCTATCAAACAGTCTTTCAAAAAGTCATTTTTTTGCGTCCCTGGTCTATCAAACAGTCTTTCAAACAGTAATTTCTTTGCGTAGCCTAATCTATCAAACAGTCTATCAAATAGTAATTTCTTAGTGTACCCTGGTCTATCAAACAGTCATTTGTTAGTGTACTCAGGTCTATCTAACAGTTTATCAAACATTCATTTCTTAGTGTACCCTGGTCTGTCAAACACTCATTTCTTAGTGCACCCTGGTCTATCGAACAGTCTTTCAGACAGTCATTTCTTTTCGTACCCTGGTCTATCAAACAGTCTATCAAACAGTCATTTCTTAGTTTACTCTGGTCTGTCAAACAGTCATTTCTTAGTGCACCCTGGTCTATCAAACAGTCTATCAAACAGTTTTTTCTTGGTGTACCCTAGTCTATCAAACAATCTATCAAACAGTTATTTCTTAGAGTAACCTGGTCTAGCAAACAATCCTTTCTTAGTGTACCCTGGTCTATCAAACAGTCTATCAAACAATCCTTTCATAGTGTACCCTGGTCTGTCAAACAGTCATTTCTTAGTGCACCCTGGTCTATCAAACAGTCATTCAAACAGTCATTTCTTTGCGTACCATGGTCTATCAAAAAGTCATTTCTTAGTTTACCCTGGTCAATCAAACAGTCATTTCTTATTGTACCCTAGTATATCAAACAAGCATTTTTTAGTGTACCCTGGTCTATCAAGCAGTCATTTCTAAGTGTACCCTGGTCTATCAACCAGTCCATCGAACAGTCATTTTTTAGTGTACTCTGGTCTATCAAACAGTCATTTCTTCGTGTACCCTGGTCTATCAAACAGTCATTTCTTAGTGTACCCTGGTCTACCAAACAATCTATCAAACAATCATTTCTTAGTGCACCCTGGTCTATGAAACAGTCTTGCAAACAGTCATTTCTTTGCGTACCCTGGTCTATGAAACAGTAATTTCTTAGTGTACTCTGGTTTATCAAACAGTCATTTCTTAGTGTACCCTGGTCTATCAAACAGTCATTTCTTAGTGTACCTGGTCTATCAAGCAGTATATCAAACAGTCTTTTCTTGGTGTGCCCTGGTCTATCAAACAGTCATTTCTTAGTTTATCCCGGTCTATAAAACAGTCTATCAAACAGTCTTTTCTTGGTGCACCCTGGTCTATCAAACAGTAATTTCTTAGTTTACCCTGGTCTATCAAACAGTCTATCAGACAGTTTTTTTCTTGGTGTGCCTTGGTCTGTCAAACAGTCATTTCTTAGTGTACTCTGGTCTATCAAACAGTCTATTAAACAGTCATTTCTTAGTGTACCCTGGTCTACCAAGCAGTCTATCAGGCAGTCTTTTCTTGGTGTACCCTGGTCTATCAAACAGTCATTTCTTAGTGTACCCTGGTCTATCAAACAGTCTATCAAACAGTCTTTACTTGGCGTAGCCTGGTCTATCAAACAGTCATTTCTTAGTGTACCCTAGTCTATCAAACAGTCATTTCTAAGTGTACCCTGGTCTATCAAATAGTCATTTTTTAGCGTACCCTGGTCTATCAAACAGCCTATCAAGCAGTCTTATCTTGGTGGACCCGTCTATCAAACAGTAATTTCTTAGTGTACTCTGATCTATCAAACAGTCTATCAAACAGTCATTGCTTAGTGTACCCTGATCTATCAAACGGTCTATCAAACAGTCTTTTCTTGGTGTACCCTGGTCTATCAAACAGTCATTTTTTAGCGTACCCTGGTCTATCAAACAGTCTATCAAATAGTCTTTTCTTGGTGGACCCGTCTATCAAACAGTCATTTTTTAGCGTACCCTGGTCTATCAAACAGTCTATCAAACAGTATTTTCTTGGTGGACCCGTCTATCAAACAGTCATTTTTTAGTGTACCCTGGTCTATCAAACAGTCTATCAACAGTCATTTTTTAATGTACCCTGGTCTATCAAACAGTCAAGTCATAAAATACCAAGCAAGTCAGACTTCCCAAACGATTCTTTCATAATATCAAATAATGGTGTAAAGAATACTCGTCAACTATTATTATTGAGTTTTATCGTATTGTTAAACCGTTTCAGTATTAAAGGACGTGTTCTTAAACAGGTTTCAAGTTTCTTGGCTTGCAGACACTCTCAAGCAGAGTTGCCCTTGCACCGAGCGTCTGTGTGGTGGTAGACGTTCATAGTAACTGTTGCAATATTTGGTACATTCGACATCAATTCAGAGTGTATATTTTAGAACAGTATTTAATCAATGAATAAATGCCCGCTTATAGTTTCTCAGTAATGTTTATAAGGTAACAAACAACCTGGATCATTCTTAAACACGGGAAGACCTCTTTTCTAAAGGCGTTGCAACATCAGACGAAGAAAAAAGAGCAAATGCAAGCCACATCTTTTCAATCACGTCGTCGAAAAATTAACGAAAAATTGGATTTCAATGGTGCAGCCCTAAGGACGCAACAACTTAAAAAAACTGCAGAGCAAGTTAACTTTTTAGTAACGAAATTCATTAGTATCCAACTCTTTCCATTCGATCACTTGCTGGAAAACTTCACTTCAGCAAGCGCTCGGCAAAAAAAATGTATACAACTGAAAATGAAGCCGTACAAGTTGCACCATTTTCAAGAACTTATTGAATTTCATATAAATATACGGATGTTTTTTCCTTCTTGTGTTTCAAATTCTAACATAGATGAACAAAAATTACTTTAGCTGCCTTTCACCTATCACCTCATTAGGTACATCGTTCCTCTAGTGTTCTAGATCATTACAAGTTCAGTTCTGTTCCTTTCACCTATCACCTCGAAAACGTTCGCCCATTTTGGTACCCATCAATGTAGTCTCGATCAACTCTAGTATTGTTCCGTTTCTCTTTAGTAATCAGTGGAATAAGAGATAAAGTATTCAAACAAAAATATAAAGTTCCAACGTCATTGGCGGGATTTAGAAGATTGAAGTTAAAATCACCGCCCAAATAACGTCGTTCCTGTTGATATCGCCAATTTGCATAACAAAATCTCGAAGTGAGTCGGTAAAAATAGTACAATTGGCAGAACAAATATTGATTAATAAAGATTGATTAATAAAGATTCAATTCATAAATATGCGTGTGCTTCTTATCTTTAAAGCAGTCATGAACACAAACAGGCACTCCTCCACTACGCGTATCGTTGATCTTCAAGAGCATGCACACTGTCAACATTTGAGCATAGAGATCTTATATTCAAATGAATTACTGCTAAATCTTCGTTCGATGTATATTTTATTTTATTAAATATATCTATGTCATGATAATTACTTTGATCGGCATGATTTAGTTGAGGATATATGCCGTTAGAATGATTTAAGTCGGCATCAATCCGTGGAAATAGCTCATCTTCTTCATTATTCATAGGTTTCTAGTGGATGAAAATGTATTGTTCAACTACCTAGAAGGTAATAAAATGGTCATTCACACTTCAAACGAGGTGTAATGTCAACAATGAGGAGCATTTCGTGATCTGTGCAAGATCCGCTTACTCAATGTAACGTTATTGCTTATAAACATCCGAAAAACAATCTATGCTTGGAAACTTTTCTATATGATTCATTGGCTTGCAAAATACGGCTCTCTAATGGAGAAAATTGCGGTGTGCTATGGCCAGTCGTCTACAAAAGAGCCTGAAGTGCTGATAATCTGTTCACTGAGTTCATCAAGAGTGAACTTGCGGTACTGTCGACCGACTGCCGTGACCTTCAAAACCAATCGTGGGTAGCCAGCGGAAAATCTGGGATATTTATTTTTAGCACGACGAAGAACATACATGATGATGTTGCCGCTAGGCTTCAGAAGCTCGTTAACGAAGAATTGATCAGGCCAGCCCAGGTAGGAAAAGTATGTATAAACATATAATTCAGATGAAAAAAAACTCTATATTATTGAAAGTTTATAGTGAAATTGTATTTTTTATTGCTATTCCAATGTTTAGTCTGTAGTCTCCGTCATTCTGGGGTCGATTTATTCGTTGATTTGTATTTTATGCCTGATATGACTTTGCCAAAACTTTTTTATCACAGTTTTGGCCAAATTGTAGGACATTATCTCAGAATATTTGTTTGTGACACATCTCTCACAACTCCATCCAGACTTTTCTCTCCAAAAGATTAATTTTGAATGAAGTCAAAGATCCTGTACCAACTGTTGCGTGGAGTACATAATTGTTATAGATTTCGAATACTGTTGAAATTAAAATTAGACAGAACATGTACCAACTACCCTGCCTGTGGGCAAAGAGATAACAATATATTTACGATGATACGCGTTAACTCTTTACTCTCTTGTACGCGCTAGTAAGCGAATATGCCACAATTGAAATATGTTCATGGTTTTATCTTGACAAGACTAATGTTTTCGCACGCCTGGCCGTGCGAACTTACCTGAATCAATGACGGTCGCGCCCTATTGTGACTCACGTTGAGGCTCCGGTAGAAATTAGGCTCAAATCAAATCAAACCAGCCTGTGGGAATATGGAAGCAAACTTTTTTTTTCTGAAAGAGGGAGCATCGCAAGCCCTCCTACTGCATACAGTATAAAATAATTTAGAAAAACTGTCAAAATTCCTGAACCAACTGGTGCTGGCAGTAAAAAATTGCTTCATAGATTGAATACCGAGCAATTTATCGTGGAATAGGCGTACCAATAGTAGATGGTAGCATGGAAGCGGCAGCTATTTTTTAGTTGATGTGAATCTTGAACGCCCTTATGGTTGCATTTAATATGGCTCAAAAACGTGAAGCAGTTTTTTACTAGACGAGAACAGGGTGCTATAAAAGGGGTGGGCTGGTCTGGGGGGCTGGGCGAGATTGCCCTACCGGGCTCAGCTTGAGCCGGGCCCTCCTCGTGGCCTGGTCCATGAGGGAGAAGAGTAGGGAGTTTGAACTAAGCCAGTTTCTACTCGACTATATCCTGCACCCTCGTTGAATAATTCCCCCCCAAAAAAAATCAATCCCCGATGCAGGTCAGATCCATCCTTTTATTTTTCAATCTCTATATTTCTCATCACGGAATGTATCCGATAAACGCCTGTAACATGCCTGAACTGCGGATGATTCGCACAGATAAAGACACTTGACTGATTCCCCCCAAATAAGTGGACGCCCCTCTTACTCATCTCACATCATTACACTCAAACAATTTATCCCATTTAGCTAAAGAGTCCGGCCGGAAAAAAACGCAACACACACTCTAGATCAAGAGTGCCGTCCGAGGTTAGTGTCAGATGCAAGGCCCGTCAGTGTAACTGGTTTTCCCCAGCTGCGTAATGGTAACCAGGCGCCCCAGCCCCCCTCCCTCCCTCACGACCAACCCGTTTTTCAAATAGATGCATGAGCAGGAAAACACACAAGAAAACATCCATTCACAACAATTTTTCACTCCCGCCTATCCATTGCCGCTCTCATGCTACCTCCACACTCATGTCTCTCCTTTCTAACGCCTGCTTCGCGCCATCTAGACCTACGTCCACTAACCTGCGTCTTCATCACCCTTTCACATATCTACCTTCATCCATCCTCACCAAGTGCCCAAGCCATCTCATAACACGCGAGTCTACGTTATTCTCTAACTAGTTAACCATCCCGTTCTAATTCAAGCAATGGCGTTATTGATCCTGTCCCTACGCGTCACTCCAGCTATGCCCCTCAAACATTTCATCTCGAAATCATTCAACCTTCTTCTCATCTGCTCTCGCCCTCAAGTCTCGGCTCCTTAGAGCACAATTGAAAAATACTCTCACATACAATAATGACTCTCTTTGCTTCCAGCCCCAACGTCCTACAGCATATCACACTCATCAGTGCACCCAACACTTTACATCCTTTCTTTACTCGCGGCGTCACCTCAGTTTCCTCTAGTTAACTCTTTTCCACGAAAGAGCTCAGGTACTTAAAACATTGAAATTCCTCTAATAACTTCCCGTTTAGGAGGATACTAAAGAAAATTGATCGCATCGACCTTCCTCGAACATCTCATTACTTTACTCCTTCCACCGTTAACTCGCGGCTTCCTTCTTTCACACTCTAAATAAGTACGATACCAGCCCACATTACTTTCAATATCTAGGGCACATCAACACAGCCGATTGCACTGATGACAAGGATGTTGCAAAACAAACAAGGCGGCAAAATGCAGTTGGTAACATGCTGATACAAAAATTCTCGTTTGCACTAAGGGGAAGCTAAAATCCAGCTCTTCAAATCCTATTGTTACCCGATTTATTGTAATGCACTGTGGAAAAAATAATTTCAATATAGCGTGAGGAAATTGACAGTGAGTTATAATGACACATTTAGACGGCTGATGCAGGTCCCTCGCTCGACGTCAGCGAGCAGGGTTTTTACTGAAAACCAATCAGATCACATCAAGGTACTGTTCCGTAAAGCGGCACACAGCCTTACGACTCGAGTTATGAACTCCCCAAATGAAATCCTCGTTGCAATCTGCTCTGGTGATACGCTCGCTGCCTCGTCATTGTTAAGGCGATGGAGAGAATTACTATACGCATAGGCAGGATATAGTTGTATTCCGTAACTTATTTTTAGTTGTGTGCGGTAATTTTTTAACTTTGTTCTCACTGTAACCCTCCAATAAGATGTCTCAATTGTAATACTATGCCCATGCTGGTTGTTAATAAAGCTTACATTATTATTATTATTATTGTTATTGCTTCTCTTTCGAATCTGCCACCAGTGCCGTATTATCCGGAACCAGTCACTGACTTAGCTGCCAACTTTTCCATTCGATTCCAACAGCTCAGAGCCACGTCCTATTACACTCGCGTTTACCCCCCTGACCACTTCAGCCGGGTAGAAATTGAACAGCCAAAGAGACCAAACGCAGACTTGTCTCAGTCCTACCTTTACTGTGATCTAGACACTCACCTCGCTTCACTCTCTGACACGTGCTCTGCTGCCAACATTGAAACTCTGAACTGCTTTCCACAGGTTTCCGCTCACTTCATTGAGATGCATCACCCGCCAGAGCGCTTCCATGTTGATCCATTTAAGGTATTCACCTGGCTGAATTTTAGGGTTTGACCCTAATGATATTGATCCAAGGAGGTGGAATTACGAGATAATTCACGTGTAGATTTAGTTTATTGGTGAGATCTGATAAAATGCAATTCAAATTGTAGCACCACATAAAAAGATTCAAATAGACATTTTAATAGAAGAAAACATGACAGTGCAAGTGGTGATTTATTACTTTATTTGACCAATTAGATAAATGTAATCACAACCAAACATAATGGGGGCGAGAATATTATCGCAACGCGTTAATTAAAGCAATAAATAGTATAGTCTCTTGTCATAATGGTTGGGTGTTTGTGTCGCTCTGGCTCAGGACAGGAGAGGCGACAAAGACTTGTTGTGGCCGTGGTGAGCCTGGTGGACAAGAAGAAAAAAATTAACACTTACATACAGTTGATGTAGAACTTGTAGAATGCCCTAGAAAAATAAACTCAGCTTAAACATCACGATAAACGACACTGATCGAACACAGGAGTGCAGGGTGCACTAGAATGTGAGCATTACTTTGAGAACCTGTTGTGGCCTCTGATGGAGGCTGAGTGAGGGTTAGCCTGGCGGTCGGGCCTGAGTCTATGGCCTGCCGACACGTGATTGGCTACAGCATGACGGGGCAGACTGCTGATGTGGCTGAGCCAATTATTCGCTATTTGTGATGCAAAACTTGTCTCCATACGTTTTAAACTGTATAGATGTTGCTGGTTTCAACTAAGGCTAGAAACGGGCGGGAATTATTAATATAATTTGTCTGTAATTCTTAATTTCAAAACTCCCATCCCCTCCCCTAGATCCCTGTGCCGTTTCCCAAAAGTTGATTTGCTCGCGTCCACTCCTTGCAGCCGCTCTTGGCGCTGATTGGTGGCGTCAAAAAATATTGTTGCTGAATGGTTCCTTGCAGTATACGCCGGGAACTTTGAGCTGGAGTCCCGGACTGCTAGATGGCAAGTTGACGTGCGGATGGATTCTCGCCGCCAGAGGGAAAACTGCAGTTGACATGCGGAGGGACTCCCGCCGCCAGAGGGAAAACTGCATCTACGACACATTTCCAATGGGCGTTAATACAATGGTCTAAAATATAATACCTTTATCTTAAAAGAAAATACATTATTCACAGGAAATGAACTGCGCAACAATTGACGTAAGGGAGAACAATGCGTAAATCAACTGCGCGAGCTCTTACACTCATTGTCAGATACATGAAGGCCCAGAATACATTCTTCACTTCACAAGGTACTTAATTTTCACAGACTTATCTCACTGCAAAAATGTGGACCGGCACACCCTTCACTACTCCTGAAGACACACTGTTTTTTTTAATTGCATCATCCGTACTGTTTCTAACCCTCTTGATTAGCACTCTCCCGTTCAACTCACTAACCACCCATAAAAAATTGATACCTCTCAGGTTGCAGCATTCCTTATTATATTTTTGCCCTTATACAGTGGAACAATGCAAGCACTGTGCTACTCAATCGGTACCAAGATGAACGCAGAACACGCGTTTAGTGGCCTCACCAGTCGTTCGACAATCGTTACTCCACCCCTCTTTATGTATACAGTTTAAACATCGTCCAAATCAGGGTCTTCTCCTGCTTTTGTCACTCCTACCGCTTCCTGCACATCTTCCTTAGTAATGTCTGCAACTACTTTTTCCCAAACACCGGCATCTGAGCAGCACTACCCACCGCAACAATATCAAACATCTTCAACAATCAGCAACTAATCAAAATACTAGGCAAACCTTTCCTGTACACCACCATTTCTCAACAACAGCCGGCTGTTTGCATGTTGCTCCACATCATCCTTTCCGGTCTCCTTGTTTTTACTCTTTTCCTCTTCCTAGAACATCTTTTTTTTCGCCTCATACTTCTGTCACAACCGTCTACTCCACCCATAGACTTAACATTAAACATCAGAGTCGAACCATATCAAATATTCTGGGATGGGACGAATTGAGAGTAATCAAATTATTAAGACTTAAGAATATGGCGGAGACCTATAGTGCACGAATGTCTGCTGGCAACATTACCTATATTGGACCCTTCATAACTATTCCTAAATTCCCCCTCAGGCACTTGGTAGCCAGTCTGCCATTGATTCCTACACTCGTGAAAGTTTGGAATTTGAGAAGAGATGGCGACAATTACGATATTTTTAAATACCTTAGCTCAAATTCAATTCAATTTTGCACTATTCCACAAACACACAAGCAAAAAGTCATAGCACATGTCTCTGATGCTGAGTCGATTAGGAAAAAAAGACCGTCTCCAAGAAAATTACAAAATTATGTATATCTTACTTACTTATCTTACTTATCTATGGAGATTGGCTTTTGGGTCGCGCCTTCGTATCAGCATATCTCCAGGTTTGGGGAGTGTGAAAGAGGACAAAGTTGGAGAGATGATTTATTGATGGTAGCATAGGGCAGAAAAGGAAGGGGAACTGAGGGGTTAGAGTCCTAGTCTGCTGCCCAAATCTGATCCATGCACTCTCATTCATGCTCTCCAATCACTCAATTCTCTCACTTCCCCAGTCAGGCTCTCATACTGTGTGGGATGAGATACCTTATGTTACCTCTGCAGAAATTGCTGGTTGGACCTCCAGCACCCTATTCCTCACCCTTTTGGTTCATGTCTTCTCCAGGAACACTTTTGCTGCCTCTGTCACACATCGTTTCTTCTTATTCCCCAGTCCCAGGAGACAGCACATTCCGTGGTCCTCCTCTTGCATAAATTCATTCCACTCATTTGGATCAGTTGCTGCGTGCACCACATTCATAATCTCAGCTCTCTCCTCTGCATACTTTGGGCATACCAGTACCAAATGTTCTACTGTTTCATCTACTTCTGACTCGCATTACATGCACACTCTAGTACCATTGTCTGCCCACCTGTACGTTCGTGCATTTACCTTTAGAGATTGAGTCCGGGCTTTGAACAACGGATGGCTCCCTCTGCTACCATCATACCATCTTTCATTCCTTGGCTTAGGCTTCTTTTCATACCACTCAAGCGTTAATTTTTCATTCATTCCAGCATGCCAAATTTTCCAGCCCAATCTGTTTCACTCGGGTGTCAATCGTTTCCTTCCATTTCTCCACACTCCATTCGGGTCCTTCACCACATTCATTCATCATTCTCCAGACATCCCCATGCGCTTCTACATCTTGCGGTCTATAACATTTTCTTCAGTAAGCATACTCCTAGAGTGGTCGCGACAGAGATAGCATTATACGGAATAGTTAGCATTTGGGGTCTCCGTGAATGGACCTGTAGATATGGATTGAGATATTGAGTATAATTTGAGCTACAAAATTGTTATAACCTTGTATTTTCAAATTTACACTTTTCAACTTAATATGGTTATTTCATATACTTGCAAGCCATCGTAGTCAGTGATTGATAGAGAAACAACTCTGTGTGCAACTTTTGGAATCATTTCACCGCACCTGTTTCTCTTGAGAGGGTGCAACCGGTACGAATCAGAAAATGGACACAATGAGTAGGAGGAAAACAACACTCTGTCTATTCCAATGGAAACAACGGCCGGCAGCAAACCGAGTATATGACTGTACGAGGTGGCATCCCCGCTATTCAGCCTGTTCAAAGCAAGAACGGGATTCCTATGGTGCTAGTCCATGTAAGGACTACCGATCGAATGGGGTGGGAGATATATGTGGTGTTTGTATCAAAGACGCAAGGTAGGCGGTAGAGCACCTCACGCTTTGATGCATCTTTGATAAGATTAAGCGTGTACATTTCTTCTACGCAATGGAAGTTGGTATGAGACATGGGTGGGAAACATGAATAAGCTCTGCTGCTAATTCTGGGGTAAAGATTGCACTCTCTTGCTGGGAAATGGGAAAGATTACCTCCCAGCTTTGTTATTCATAAGATCAAATGAAAAACATGGGTGCTCCATTTACTATCAAAAGAATTATTTGATATGACTGAATCCTTTCTACTTGGATGTTTTGCCTTGCTGTTTGTTGTAGAGGTTCTTCTTGAATCTTGACCCTACTCTAGTCCAGGTGTAATTTGGTAACATACAGGAGGTCATTATTTAGCAGACTGATGTAGTTCATGTTCTCAGAGTACTTGATGCCTCTTAAGCAACTGACCTAGATAATTTATTCCATCCTATGCAGCAGAAGTTCTATGCTAAAGTGCTGTCATATCCTTTGTTTCTGATGTAATTGCCAAGTCTTGCACCCTGCTGGGATAGTTCAATTGACAGATATCACTCACTATATGCAACCCCATGCTGATCTGATGCATGATGGACTTTAAAACATCAGACAACAAGATGTTAGCCCAGTCTGTGCCAGCTACTTGAGGTCATTTGCTGTTGTTGGTGTCTCCTCCTTGTTTTTCTAATGTCTGTAGTGTGTCCTTCAGAGTGAGATATGTTGGTGTGTTGCATGGCATGCTTATTGGGATAGTACAGCTTAGGGATACTACAAATTGTAAGCAAGCTCCTGTTGATCTTGTGTGCAATGTTGTGACTAAATCACTAGTTTTATATATTCAGTTGCTTCAAGCACAGATATCCAGATTGATAGGCGCATTATTTTTTCATATTTCACCAATTCTTCTGTGCTGTGGCATTTGTGCCTTCTGGTCTGATCTGCACTTGGGGCCTTGCCGCCCTGGCTTTGCTGGTGTGCTCTGCCATCATGAGGCCACCAAGGTGATGTCAAAATGGAACAAAATAATGGCTTATGAAACACAATGAGGCAGAAAATGTCACTACAGCATTGCTCTGAACTGTAGACCTCTGTGGAATTGGTGTTGTATAACCAAAAAAAGTTACCCACAGAAAACCGTGCGGCGGGCTATGACTCCCAATCGAGTGTGATTTCCCGCATCGAACGGGGTGGTTCCCAGCACCCCCTATATATCAACAATTGAAACCCAAACTAGAAGTTTGAGCAAACTAATAAAGAAATGCATGCCTATATTAGTATATATCATTTGCTTAAAATAAAATGTTGAGTAAAATAATATGTCGGTGACAGGTCTTTTTGATGCATGTCATTTGCGGCTGTCATACTTGACTATTGAAGTAAGTTTTTTCCCAATTTCACTGCCGGATACATAGTTTTTCTTCAATAATTGCATACAAATATTACTGGAAGTAATTTTTTTTACATCCTTAACTAATTATGACCCTAAAGTATCAGGAAATGAACAAATATTACAAAGAATTGATATTTTTAATAATGATACATGAAGTAAAAAATGTCTTTCTTCAATTCTATAGCAAACTAATCACAATAACATGAATACAAGACATGCTAGGTAAGGTATTACTATCTTGGCATATAAATATTGTAAAAGAAATTGTTTGTGGGTGTTGAACATGAATTAACACTTAGGCCTAGACTTGTCACCATGTGTTATAAACATTGGGTCATTATAAAATCAGTTAGGCATTTTGAAATTAGCTGTGGTATCATTATATTAGGTCATTTACGTCCAGATGTCATATGTCTACAGAATTGCATTTAATTACTTTTCATTGGAAGAAAACAAAAATATTCTTCAACAAAATGGGTGCTGGGAATCACTCCCAAAAGTTTTTTCACTTGTTCCCCGCGGTTGTATATTTTTATATGCCTACAAAAGTTTACATCTCTTTACAAAATCCTTCTTATGCAACAAACGACGACATATCCCAGGTATCACTACCAAATTTGGCTCTAATTCAATGGAAACTCCAGCCAGAGCATTGAAGTTAGCGGAACCTCAATTTTTCCGAACCAAAATTAAGAGGGACCTGGGGAACACACCTTGACTTAGGCGATTTTCTTAATGAATTCTGTGCGCAAATCAAATCTCTACAAGTAGCTGATACTTACTAACAAAGACCTGCTCATTCAAGTTCCATAGTCAAATAGGGACATTTCCAACAATTTGGTACCCAAAAAGGGGGTGCGGGGAGTCACCCGTGTTGTCAACCGCAGGGAATCACCCCAGTTGATGCTTTATATG
>SDVV010000208.1:0-36324 GCA_016164225.1 Gammarus roeselii | reverse complement strand
TCTCCCTGGCTGTTCAACCTCTATATGGATGGAGTGGTCAGGGAGGTGAACGCGAGTGTGCTGGGTCGTGGCTTGGAACTGTTGGAAGCGAATGGGCGGAGTTGGCAGTTGAGCCAGTTGCTATTTGCTGATGATACGGCCCTGGTTGCGGATTCGGAGGAGAAGCTATGTAGGCTAGTGTCTGAGTTTGGTAGAGCGTGTGAGAGGAGGAAGCTTCGAGTGAACTTCGGTAAGAGTAAAGTAATGAGATGCTCAAGGACCATCGATGCGAGCAAAATTAAGGTCACCCTAAATGAAGAGCTCATGGAGGCAGTTCAGTGTTCTAAGTATCGGGGCTCCCATGTGGAGATAACTGAACTAGTGGAAACTGAAGTGAAGGCGCGAGTGAAGGAGGGATGGAAAGTATTGGGTGCACTAAAGAGTGTAATGAGCTGTAGGACGTTGGGGATGGAAGCAAAGAAAGGGCTGTATGAGGGTGTTGCTTTCCCAACTGTGCTCTACGGAGCTGCGACTTGGGGGGTGAGAGCAGAGGAGAGAAGAAGGTTGAATGTTTTCGAGATGAGATGTTTGAGGAGCAAGGCTAGAGTAACGCTGAGAGACCGGATTACCAACGACGTGGTTCAAAACAGAACAGGGATGGTGAAGAAGTTGGAGGACAGAGTGGATTCGCGTGTTCTGAGATGGTTCGGGCACATGGAGTGGATGGATGAAGGGAGATTGGTGAAAAGGGTGATGAATGCGGAGGCGAGTGGTCGCGGGCCTAGAGGTAGACCGAAGTTTGGGTGGATGGATGGTGTGAAGCAGGCGTTGGGAAGGAGAGACATGGATGTAGAGGTGGCGAGAGAGCGTGCAATGAACAGGCGTGAGTGGAGAATGGTTGTGAATGGTCGATTTTGACGCTGCTCTGATGTGCTTTCCCGCCCTTGGCATTCCGCTATCGGGATGGTCGTGGGTGGAGGGGGGGGGGCAATATGACGCGGCGGGGGTAAACTAGTGAAAGCTGTCAGACAGCACTCGTAACCAGGAGTGGATGTTGAGGTGGTACCGACCGGACCCTTAAGCACAAAGGGGCTAAGTTGTGTGAGCGTATGAGGGTGTGAGGTGCGCCTTGCCGTCGGCCACCCCACTTTCTGGGGGATGCGGCCTAGTGTCTGTATCTGTATTATTACTGTATTTCAATTGGGATTAGGTAAATAAAAATTACTTCAGTTGCTATTCCAATGTGTTTTAGGGGCCTTCCTATGGGGAGAGACGAACTCAATATCCTTCAGACCATGCATCGTCAATGCGTGCGTGTTGAGCAGACTGAATATTGAGGTGGAGAGTGCCGACTCAGTTGCGCATGCTCAGGAAAGACTTTGGGTCCATGCCATCATTTTGTTAGTGCACAGAAGGCACCTAACTGCCATCGTGGCCTATGAGTCGTCATTCTACAGTGCTGAATGTCGCCTCTACATGGCGACGTTAATCAATAAAAAAAAATCAGATTTAAATGTGGGTGATTGTAGCCCTTTAACTTTGTTGATTAGCAAGTATCTTTCTCGGTGACACCATTAATTGTGGATGATTCGACTTTGAGCGTAAGACGAACTTTGACTTCAACCTGCTAGAAATTCCTGTTGCTCTAACATGGCTGGAGTGTTGATGAGACAGAAATTCGTTAACGACGTGGTTTGAAGCAGAGCGGGGATGGTGAAGAAGTTGGAGGACAGAGTGGCTTTGCGTGTTCTGAGATAGTTCGGGCACATGGTGAGGATGGATGAAGGGAGATAAGTATAAAAGGTGATGAAGGCGGAGGCAAGTGGCCTAGAGGTAGACCGAAGTTCAGGTGTGAAGCAGGCGTTAGGAAGGAGAGACTTGAATGTGTAGGTAGCGAGAGAGCGTGCAATGAACAGGCGTGAGTGGAGATTGGTTATGAATGGTTGATCCTTGACGCTGCCTGATGTGCTTTCCCGCCCTTTGCGTCTCGTTGAGAAACGGGATGGCCGTTGGTGGAGGGGGGGGGTCACGACTCGACGGGGTAAGTCAGTCACACTGTCAGGCCCTGCTGCTGACACGGACCTCGGACTGTACTCATGACCCAGAGTGTGTGTATTGGGGTTCCCGACCGGACCCTTTAACGCAAAAGGGCTAAGTTGTGTGAGTGTTAGGGTGTGTGATGCGCCCTGATGCCGGATATCCCCCTTCCTGGAGGATTCGGCTATGTGTCTGTATCTGTATCCGTATCTAATTTAATCAAGAAGAAGTTAGCAACTGAATGCACAGAAGTGGTTCTTGGCAACGACAGGTACATTCTGGTGATTCAATGACAACCATATGATTTTTTTTTCGCAACTATTGGCTGATTTGCGTTTCACTGATTTAAAGCACTCTGTGTTCTC
Source organism: Gammarus roeselii (assembly GCA_016164225.1). NCBI lineage: Eukaryota > Metazoa > Arthropoda > Malacostraca > Amphipoda > Gammaridae > Gammarus > Gammarus roeselii. Next base: position 33,943 of record SDVV010000208.1, on the reverse strand, counting down.
TTCATTAATTTGTGTTAAATTCAGGTATATTTGGTGCACCCATAATGACAAACAATGGATTTTCAATTTTTTTCTCACTAGAGAAGATATCTTTTTGTGATACAAATCAAATGATTTGGTGGAGATGATCTTGTGTTTGTATATATTTTACACTTTTCTACCAAGTGCTGATACGTTGCAGCTTTTTGTGCTCAATCTTTCAATACCTTCATGTATGTTAGGTGATTCTTCAAGCGAGTATTTTATACAAGTGATCTGATCATCTGCATGTAGAGAAATGGTGGAGGCAAGTCATGACCAGCACCTTGAAACCAGGCGTGCGTTCCGTGGTAACCGAGAGTACAGCAGTTTGAACATCGAGTGTCCTCCTCTGGCAGGTGGCGACGCCCACTGACCCTCACCTGCCCTCTGTACCGGGCACTCTGCTGCTGCCCTCGCCAAGACTAGGTGATCCTAGCGGTCGCCGGTTTGAAGAGGTTATGGATGATTCAACGCCTACTCAGGAACCTCGTACAGCTGGCACTGGTGATTTAGGACCCCAAGGCCTGTCCCTGGAGGATCGTTTGGCGTCACTGCGAGGAGGGAGGAATTCTCCTCTTGATACGTTAAGAGCTGATATGATGCCTTCATTTGAAGATGTGGATGATGAGGCGGTTCCCATCCCTGTAAGCTCGTGGGCTCCCAGTGTCCTACTCACTAACCCGCAGTCGCTCACCAATTGCTTCTCTGAGTTTGTTGGACTGGTCAAACAGCACGAGCCGGACATTGTTGTGGTGAGCGAGACTTGGTTCAGTGACAGTCGGCCGGCTTCTGGTTTTGAGCTAGAGGGCTACTTTCAGTTTCACGATGACAGGGAGATGGGTCGCCGCGGTGGCGGGGTAGCCGTCTACGCAAAGACTCATGTTAAACGTGGGGCGTCCCTAGCAGAGGACGAAGCTGTCATCGTGGCTGTGAACCCACACACGCCTCAGATCAAGGTCGCTCCGGAACTGGAGTGCCTCTGGGTGTGCCTCGGAGGCAACACATATGTATGTGCGGTGTATCACGCTCCCAACGCCTCAACGGGCAAACTCCTCTTTGACCACATCGTCAACGCAACCCTGGACCTTAGAAAACGGTTTGGAAGCGACGCTATTCGTTTGATCGTTGCTGGCGACTTCAATCATCTCTCGTGTGATCGGCTCAATGCAAGCCTGGGCATCAGGAACTTAGTTCAGGAACCCACCCACCTGAACAGCACAATTGATCTCATCCTGACGGATACGCCGCAGCACTACGGTACACCGTTGCTTCTGCCTCCTCTCCATTCCAGCAAGCACAACTGTGTCTTGCTCAAGCCTTCTATTTGAAGATAATTTGTATTGTGCTCCAACATATTATTTCTTGGAATACCTGCCACGATGGCAGAAAGGTTTAGCGCTCATCATATTCCAATGCCATTGTGGCCTTACCATTAGATGAGACCTTACAGTACCATGTATCAAGTATTCAGAACCAATCTTCAGCACTTTCTCCGGTTGATGTGTCTTGTAATTGCGTCTAATTGCAGGGTGCAAGGACGTCTCACCTGACCAGTTCAGAGCTGTGGTTGCGTCACTCTAACGTGTGGAAGGTCTAGTTTTGACGTCACTATCTGTGGTTCTACCAATACACATCCACTATTTTACATCTCTGACGATCTCAAATGTTCAGGTCACAAACACATGTCAAATTATCTTGAGCATTTCAATTTATACAGTTCTGGATATTATTCTTAATCTTTGCAATATACTAGGTATACATTGTTTAGACTTCTGAATTTGTCAGCTAAATTTGTTATGTTTGATGCAATGTTTTAAAATTAATTTAATTCATAGCCACTGTGGTGACGGCTGTAAATAATTTTATATTTATTGAAAATGCACACATCATGCACCTCCTATAATTGTATTGCATTCACCGAATTGAGGTTACTTGGTTGGATGTTTCTTATTCAGTACAATAAAATGATCAATGACTGCTACCATCACACTACTAGAAGCCTGTGCTCGAATAGGTTACTGATTAAAATTTCTATATGAATATTTATATAGCTACTTGTTTGCTGCTCTCGTTTGCTAACTTACTCAACCAGTATTAGGAAGCTGTGCTTTGTTTTCTTTTGTTATTCCTTTTCGGTGAATGCCTGAAGTTGAATTGACATGTCATCAATAATATATATAAAACGGTTCAAAAAGAATTCTCTGGATGTCTCTGGCTCTTAGTGTTTGCATAACACTGCTTTGCATTATAAGTTTGATTATTGTTAGTCTAAACGGTTCCTAAAAATTGCGTAATACAGTTATGTTTAAAACCTGTTTTTTCACTTTTCGATGTTACAGAGACGTCACAGTATACTAGGTTGGCGTTCTTGTTGCGTTCTTGGCAGAATATTTCAGACGTGAGTCGCAGTGCACATTCATATTTTCTGTGCAGATTACGTGGTCCTAGGCTTTTTTTAAATAAATTTTGACATTTAACGCGCGGAGAACGATCGCCTAGCTACAACGCTGCAGAATGTCGTTGATATCTGGTTCCGCCCCCTGTGCTACTGTACATGACATGAAAATTTGTACCACCTTTTAATCTATTTATGTTACTTTTATTAAACTGCATGCTGCTGTCACGTGTTAATTATGTAAACAATTACAATTGTTTAAATTTGTTGATTATTCTGATGGTTTTAACTCGTTTGGAAATTTGTGCAGTTGAATTATGTCTCCTAGCTGTGCTGTGTTGTGTTGAAGCGTTTCCTCATTGGAATGCCGAGTCTGGTATATCATTCAAAAAGCTCTCAGACCCTGATTTGTAAACGTATGTAGCTACCTGGTTTTTATATAGTTTTAAATAATTTGGACACTATTGAATCGAATATGACGTATTAGATTTAGAATTATTTGATTAGGTTGAAAAAGAGTGGACTTAACACGTTTAGATTCATCAAATGATGATCAAAACGGAACCCATTCTTTTGAGCGCAGATCTGAACCATTCGAATGAAGCTTGCAACTGAACCCCGAATTTTTCCTCGCGTATTTCTGTCGCAATTTTTCTTAGCGGTTTCTTCAGCTATTCTAGTGTCATTAGCTGACGTTGGGTGATGAAGGATCCCATCACTCTCCAAAACCAGTCGTCCAGCAGGCTTGCGGTTATGGTTTGTTGCGTCATATGAACGAGTCCGATCTGCGCTCAGTTTTTTTTTTTTTTTTACACTTGATGCACTAAAGCGTTTGAAGTCCAATCTATTCCATTAATTCAACTTTAAATTGTCATGGTGTTTATTTTACAGAGAATTTGTTGTTTAAAAATTTCAAATTACAGTAAACAATAGAATTGCAATTATCAATACAATAGACCAACCGACAGACAGTATGTCAGTCGGTCTTCTGTTACGCTTTTGCCAAAATTGCCAAGACTTTTGAATATATGAAGAAATCATGACATGCAAGACCATTTGAAAGCTCTATTTGGTGATACAATTTTGTGCAACGTGTTTTTTTATTTGAAAATACATATATTATTTTGCATCGCTAAGACTTCTTCAAATATGAAGTAATCATGACATGCAATACATGAATTGGAAGCTGTTGTAGAGTACTACAATCACATTAAATATATATATTTCTAAAGTAGGATATTGAAACTGTAATAGCTAGCAATATAAGCTAATGAGTGGAACAATGAAATAAAAACCTTTGGGTTTTGTAGCATGCTTAACATTTTTTGAAAGCTCTTGAGAAGTATTATAAAAAATAAAGAGTATTTTGGATTTTTTTAAAATTTTGTTTATTACATTCCTATATATATTTTTTCAAAAAATTACAATCATTGTAAACAATTACAATTGTTTGAATTTGTTAACTATTTTGATGGTCTTAACCTGTTTGGAAATTTGTAAAATTTAATTATGTCTCCTAGCTGTGCGCTGTTAATACGGCGTTCCTGGTAGGCATGATAGTGGAGAAAACCTCATAGGTTTATGCATGGAGTAGGAGCTGGTCGTCGGAAAAAGCCTGTTCAAGAAGCGAGATATCCACAAGTACACATGGGTAAGGATGGCAAATGGTACAGTGGTGGAGAGAGCGCTGATGGATTTTGTGCTGATTTCAAGGAGAGTGGTGGGGAGGCTGTTAAATGTGCGGGTGTTGAGAGGAGAGGGTAGAGGAGTTCTGACCATCTGCTGGTGGAAGGAAGATTGAAAGTGGAGCTTAGGTGTGAGGGTAACATAAGAGTGGGAGGAGGAAAGGAGGTAGTGAAAGTGAGTGAGTTGAATGAGAAAAGCATAGCGGAGGAGTTCCAGCGGGCGTTGAGGAAGGAATTTGACAGCGTGAAGGGCATGACCTGCAAGATATGGAGGAAGAATAGGAGACATTCAGAGATGCCTTGTTGAGATGTTCGAGAAATGTGTGTGGTGTGCAACATTTGGGCGAGTGCGGACGGAAGGGCTGCGAGTGGTGGAACGAGGAAGTCAATCTAGCTGTGGCACAGAAGAGGAGAGCTTTTAATGAGTGGTTGCAGGCGAAATCGGTGGTTGCCTATGACAACTTTTAAGGAGAAGAGGAAGGAGGTAAACCGAGTGGTGAGGAGAACAAGAAAGGACGATGATTCCAGGTGGGGCAGACGGTTGTGCCAGAATTTTAAGGAGAAGAAAAAGATGTTCTGGAAAGAGGTCAAGAGGGTGAGATTGGGAGAGACCGGAAAGGAGGAGGCGGTGAAAGATGTAGTTGTTGTTGGAATGTGGTGATGTACGGAAGAGACGGGCCGAGTATTTTGATGAATTGTTGAATGTCGAGGATGACAGAGAGGCTGACATTGTTGCTGTGGGTGGTGGTGCTTGGATGCCAGTTTTGTGAGAAAGACTTGTAGCGGACATTACCAGGGAAGAGGTGCAGGAGGCGGTAGACGTGATAAAAGCAGGGAAAGCTTCTGGTTTGGATGGCGTTGCGACCGAGTGCCTGAAGAATGGCGGAGTAACGATTGTCGAATGGTTGGTTAGGCTACTGAACATTTGTTTTGTGGCGGACATAATACCGATTGAGTGGCTCAGTGCCTGCATCGTCCCGCTGTATATGAGCAAAGGAGACACAAATGAATGCTACAGCTCAAGCAGTATCAGTTTGTTATGCGTGGTAGGAAAATTGTATGGGAGAAAGTTTCTGATCAAAAGGATTGAAGAATGTTCGGATTTCGCTATTGGAGAGGAACAATGTGGCTGTAGGAGTAGTAGAGAGTGTGCCGATCAGATTTTTTGCAGTGACAGGTCTGTGAGAAGTACCTTGCAAAGGGAATGGATGTATTCTGGTATTCCTGGCCTTCATGGATCTGGAAAAGGCATACGACAGGATTGACAGGGAAGCACTGTGGAGGGTGTTGCGTTTTTATGGATGGAATGGGCGGAAGCTGTTAAAAGCGATGCCGAGTTTCAATGTTTGCAGTCGAGCATGTGTCATAGTGGGAAGCAAGGTGAGGGATTGGTTCACAGTGAAAGTGTGTCTGAGGCAAGGGTGCGTGATGTCTTCCTGGCTGTTCAATCTCTATATGGACGGTGTGGTCAGGGAGGTGAACGCGAGTGTGCTGGGTCTGAGCTTGGAGCTGTTGGAAGCGAATGGGCGGAGTTGGCAGTCAAGCCAGTTGCTGTTTGCGGGCCCTGCCTGCTGCCGACACTGACCTCGAACCACACTCATGACCCGGAGGGTGTGTTGCGGGGTTCCCGGCCGGACCCTTTTGCGCAAAAGGGCTTAGGTGTGCGAGTTTGAGTGTATGAGAGTGTGAGGTGCGCCTTGCCGTCCGCCATCCCCCTTGCTGGGGGATTTTGACCTACTTTACAAGTGTTTGCAAGTTCAGGAAGACAACAACAGGCCTATTGACCCAAACCAGGTTGCCGTTTGATAGCAAGAGGGTTAGTTTTGAAGTAGAACGTCTATGAGAGATTCGTGTGCCATTTTTTTTATAACAACAGGAAATGGAACGGCTTAGCTATTTATTGGCGATTTATGTAGAACTTATCGAGCCGCGATTTTAACGTTTCGATTGTAATGCTGTTTACAACCTCCGCTGGAAGTTTGTTCCATTCTTCAACAACTATATACGTGAAGAAATTGCGCGTGATGTCGAGTGAGTAACGTTTCCCAACGATTTTGTATGCATTTTTCCTAGTCAGCCCGTTTGTATCTAGAGTGAAAAGACTCGCTCGGTCGACGTTTTTCTTACCCTTCATAATCGTCCACACTTCTATCATGTCGCCTCTGGCTCGACGTTTCTCTACCGAATAAAGATTGAGTTCACGAAGCCTGTCTTCGTACGATTTATTCCGCAGTGAGGGGATGAGTTTGGTAGCTCTACGTTGAACTTTCTCAAGTTTAATAACGTCTTTTCTAAGGAATGGAGACCAGAATTGAACAGCATACTCGAGATACGGTCTTGCAAATGCATTAAATAACTTGAACATACTGTGCTGGTTTTTGTACGAGATAGTGTGGGATATCACACCTAGCATTTTATTGCCTTTCTTGGCAGCATCGTTACATTGCTTGCTGCTTTTTAAGTCGTTACTAATGATGACGCCTACATCTCTCTGTTCGGTGACGGGAATGACTGTCTGTATCTTTATTTATGTGATTGCTATCAAACTTTTTGTTGCAATGGTAGTCATGTGTGTACCTTTCGGATTCTTTTAAATTTACACATCAATCTTGATTATCATAATTCAATGCTGCTAACAAATTCTGATCATTTTTAAAAGTATTAGAAGATATTGCTGGGAGACATGATTGTTCCGCTGCAGCAGTCGATATCAAGTTAGACCAAAGATATACTTTTCCACAAAATTATCTCTGTTTTTATGCTCTTTATTTTGGATTCCATTCCAATATCTCTAAGTAGAAGTTGACACAGAATTGTCACAACTCCAGTTTTACAACAAATCTGCGAGGTAACTTTGATTTCGGCTGTAATAATGACCCTCTTCACTGCAGTTTATTGTGTGATACACCTATATTCTATGTATCGATGCCTTTGATTTATAAATACTTATTGCTTATTTCTCTTGTTGTATTTGTAAATCCTGTCTCATTTCCATTCAAACTCGTCCATTAAAAGTTTAGATAAGGTAGAAGGTTCCGAATTCTTTTATTAGACTAATTTTTGATGACTTTGTGGATGCTTGAATTCATGCATAAGATGTAATTAAGTAGCATGGTTAGACAATTTGTTTTCGTCACGGCGCTCCTGCGCTTTGGCCGATTGATCTTATGCCCATTGGTCTCTACACTTCCTTGGTGCATCAAAGCATACCTACCAGAAGTCCAACTCAGCTCTTTTTCGGTTTGATAGATAACACTTTTATTGAGGCAGCCCAGGTAAGGATCTTCAGTGTTTTAATGCTCCTGATCCAGGTATCATCTGCTTATGCCGGCTCGGCACCTTTCTGATCACTCGCGTTTATAGGTCCACAAATACCTCTCCCGGACGAACAAAGTGTTCTATTTATTAAACATGGCAATAGATGGATTGTTTTCAAACAGAAACTTTGGTGACTCTATTTTCATATGTTGAAAGGAGTTCTACGACCTGAAACAGTTGAAACTATTAAAACAGTGGCCACAGACATAACTATTGAAACGAGTGTTGTGGGTCAGTAAATTACTAATTGAACAATTCCTTACATTCCCCCCAACACAGTAGCAACGGTGAAATGGTGGCTCTCAAAGGTTTATTACGTTGGCTGTGTTTATGTTCCCACTTTAATTCTTCTTCTCGTTGGGTCAGGATGCAGTGACTTGCTAGATTTGGAAATTGTTGTGATCCAGGCTAATTCAGATGCTGACACTAGGCTGAATCCCCTGGACAAGGGGGTGCTAACAAACATTAGCCTTTGGCGTTGAACGGTTCGGATGGGAGTCCCCGCAGCACATACTTCGGGTTGATAGAGTGGTCAGTTATCATTGTCAGTGGCAGGGCCCGGCAGCGTTAATTGGTTTACCTCTGTTGCGTCATAGTAACCGGGCCCTTCTCCACCCATGACCATCCCGTTTCTCAACGGGACGTCAATGGCGGAAAGCACATCATGACGGCGTCAAAACACATCAGTTCACAACCATTTTTCACTCACGCCTAACCAATGTACTCTCTCTTGCTTCCTCCACACTTATGTTTTCCTTCCTAACGCCTGCTTTACGCCATCTATCCACCCAAATGTCAGCTTATGTTCCCTCAAATCCGCTTTCATCATCCGTTTCACCAATATCTCATCATCCATCCTTACCACTTGCACGAACCATCTCCGAACACGTGAATCTGCTCAGTCCTCCAATTTCCTCACCACCCCCTTTTTAATTCAAGCGACATCATTGCTGATCTTGTCTTTTGCGTCACTTCAGCCATGCCTCTCAAACATTCAATCTTCTTCGCCCACAAAGTCTCAACCCCATAAAGCACAGTTGGAGCAACTACCACATCATATAACCCTCTCATTGCTTCCATACTCAACGTCCTACAGCACAATACACTTCAGTGCGCCCAATACTTTACACCCTTCCTTCACTCGCGATTCCACCTTAGTTTCCAATATTTCAGCTTCCATTTTCCACGTGAGAGGCCAGGTACATAAAACACTGAACTTCCTCCAATAACTCTCCAGTTAGGAGACACTTATTCTGCTCGCATCGACATTTCATCTCTGATCATCTTCTTATTTTACTTTTACCTACATTACCTGGCAGCTTTCTCCTCTCACACGCTGTACCAAACTCCAACACACATTCTCTCCGAATCTGATACCAGTGCCGTATCGTCCACAAACAGTAACCGACTCGACTGCCAACTCCGCCCATTTGCTCACAATGGCTCTAAACCTCGATCCACAACACTTGCTAGCGTTCACCTCTCTGACCACTCCATCTATGAACAGCCAGGGAGACATAACTAGCGTCGTCTCAGTCTCACTTTCACAGTGAACCGGCTCTGCTGCCAATATAGAAACTGAACCGCTTACAACAGATTTCCGCCCACTCTATACTCTAGTTCAGTTTGCACTTTTCCTGCGATCTTAGTAACGTCTGCACACTTGCTAATGTTAAGTACATTGCTATTGAGATCGTTAATGAATATTATAAAGAGAACTGGCTCTAACACGGATCCTTGAGGCACGCCGCTTGCAACATTACCCCAGGAGGAGGAAGCTCCGTTAAGTACAACTTGCTGCCGTCTGTCCGTAAGCCAGCATCTTATCCACTCGTTAAGCTCGCCTCGAATACCGATGCTGTGCAATTTACTAAGTAGGCGCTTGTGGGGGACTTTATCAAAGGCCTATTGAAATTCAAGGTAAATGATATCAATTGAAGATTTCGTGTCGTGGATTTCGATTATATTTCTGAAAAAGAGTAGCAGATTCGTAGGACAGGAACGGTTGTGTCTAAAGCCATGCTGGGAGTCGCCAATCAATTTGTTTGATTCTAAGAATTCTATAATTTTATCCGTTATCAAACTTTCCATCAACTTGACGATGACTGAGGTTAGACTAATTGGACGGTAGTTGCCGGGACACTTTATGTCAATTTTTTTTAAAAATTGGGGTAACATTGGCCTCGTTCCATTTAGAGGGGCAGGTGCCATTTGTGAGAGATTGGGTGAAAATGTATGATAAATGTTCGGCGATTTTGTTTCTAGTCTCTTTTAGAATGCTGGGATGAATTTGGTCTGGTCCTGGAGATTTGGTGACTTTCAATTTATCTATATATATTCAATAACTTCGACGAGGGAAAAGTTAACTGTGGTGAGGGTTTCAACTCGTTTTGCCGCTATGATTTTGCATTTTTTTGCTCGAAATATAACTAAAAAATTGTTTCGGAGTTTTGGCATTGGTAGCAGTTTCATTGTCATAATCTTTCTTCTCACGTTTCATGAACCTCTTTAGATCTCGTCTGTTAATTTTGTATTCATTTTTTGCTACGTCGTCATGTGGATATATCTGCTTTATCGAATGCTTTGCTTCCTTTCGTGAATGAAGGCGCTGCAATTCTCCTTCCCAGTACTTGGGCTGATAGACTGCTGTTCACCTGTTTTTGCGCAGGATATGATGCTCATGTTCGGCCTTTTTAAGTGCAGTCAAGAAATAGTCGAGCGATGGATTGACATTTTGTCCGAGGGTTATATTAGCTGACGCCATTGATTATCTTGAACCATCAAAATTAGCTTATCTGAAGTTAGGGACTTTTTCGCAGTTTGTTGATGTTTTCAACTCGAGCTCTATCAAAACACGGATACAGTTGTGGTCACTAGTTCCGAGTGGTTCCCTTACTTCGACGTTCGTGAAACGAGAGTAGCTTGCACTAATTAGGAGAGCAAGAATGTTGCTACCTCTTGTAGGTGTCTTCACTATTTGGGTCATGAACTTATCGTATGTAAAATCAATCAGACGTTGGCCGGTGGCAGTGCATCCGTCTGATTCCCAAGCAATGTCGGGGATATTGAAGTCGCCAAGAACAATACTGTCTTGTGTTGTGACAACATCGATTAGGGTGTTGTAAAGATCGATATCATTTGCAACCTTGCTTTTAGGGGGACAATAGACAAGAGTGATTTGACATTTTATATGTTTACCGACGACTTGGATTGATACTATGTCGTTCCCGTTGTTGAGAATGATGACTTCTAATATTTGTAGAGTGTTTTTCACGAGAAAACGCACTCCTCCGGCCTCTCGGCCTTGTCTATCTTTGTGAAATAGTGAGTAACCGGGAAGAGTAAATTCGCTAAAATAATGCCTGGTGCTCAATTTCATTCACGATTCTGTGATTGCAATTATGTCGATACTTTCACTCAATGCAAGGATACCTAGTTCTCCGATTTGGTCTCTGAGACTTCTAGCTTTCACGTTGTAACATTTGAGAGTACAGTTAGTCACATTGACTTGATTTGCTTGACTTATGTTGCTTCTACTCTGAGGTCTTGTGTCGGAGCCAAGACTTTCGCTTTTGTTTACACAGGTTGTACTAGCGGAGCTGCGACTACTGCCTCTAACTCTGACTGGATTGATGACAGGAACTTTTTTGCTAGGACCTGTGGTGGTGTTTTGATGGGCACTTGTATTTGTTGTGTATCTCGTGTTGAAACGGGCGGAGGTCGCTGTTTTGTTTCGTTGGGCACTGCTGGCGGAGTTATTGGTATGATATCGTTTACGTTTTTTGACTTATTTTCGTTGACAAGTTCAGCGCCGATGCTTTTAAGGTTGTTTTCGATGGTATCAAGTCCATACGTGTTGATGCGAGCCTTGTTGGTGATTCTATTAAAGTTATAGTACTTTTGGTTGATCATCGTATCCCAATGATCCGAGAAAGAGATATTTTGGGCTTTGCAAAAGTTGCCAAGCGATTGTCAAGTAAAATCATCTTGCTTAACTTGTATATACTTTGGTTTGGATGAAACAGGATGCCAGTGACATGGAGGTTTGCTTGTGAAGGTTTGATGATGTTTAGCAAGGCTTCATTCGTTTTCCATGTCGATTCCGTCAGCGTCACGTCTTTAGCTCCGACTTGTATTATAATTCGCTTAGATGACTGTATCCTTTTCTTTGCGATTATGCATTCGACTTCGTCAATTTTTAAATCAGCTTTGCCGAGTATTTACAGTTGAATTATCCCTTTTCACTGATTTGAAGGAAATGACATTGTAATCACCAATCACAATAATTTCCTCTGTATTCTGAGAGTCCATTTCATCGGGCAATACATCGAATCTGGTTACGTGTATTGGGTCGAAAGTGGTGAGATTGTGGTCCAACGTGTGTTGCATTTACAGCGTGGCTGCCTCCTACTAACTATAGTTGTGTGCAGTGCCTCGCTATCTTTGACTGAGTTTTCTATCGGTTTAATACGATCGTCTGTCTCAGCGGCTAGAGCTGAAAGATTCTTGGCAAAATTCGGAGTCTAGGTGCACTTGGAGTTCTTTCACTTGATTTTGGGTGGCCTCGACAGTTTCTTTGACTGCTACTAATTTGCTGCTATCAGATCTTTAAATTCGTGAAATCGTTTCCGCACGTTTGCCAATTTTAATTCAGCAGCTAGCAATCGGGTATCCGTGTTGCCTGTCTCTGTTGTGGAAAAGCCATTGGATGAGACTGTCTCTGTTATGGATAAGTCATCGGAGGCGTGACTGCTTTGTGCTTTCAGTTGTCGTTGGAGTTCATCTAGTCCGTGAAGCCATAGATCTTGAACCAATTTCGACGATACTATCTGTGCGCACTGGCGCGCGCGCATAATACTTTTGGAGTTCTGAGTGGTTGGAGGCTGGAATTCTTTTTGTTCGTGTCTTAATCATACCTGGATAACTAAATTGTACCTCTACTTAACTCGACCGCGTAGCTGTCAACATTGTGTTGCGTTGCTCTCGGAGCTGACTTGGTCCGTGTAGCTGTAAACCCTGTACCAGTCCCAACGATGATTGGATAGATATTACTCTTAAAGTTCTAAATGATTGGAGGCGAGGATTCGTTCCGTCTGAATCTTACCTGAATAAATGAAGTGTACTGTGGCCGACCTAGACCGCTTGGTGGTCTAGGTCGTGTTGCTTCGCTGTCGGAGCCGACTTTGTCCGTGTAGCCGTAAACCTTGTACTAGTCTTGACAATGCTACCTGTACTCACTAGGGTATTTACATATTATGCATGAAGTTCTAAATGATTGGAAGCGGAGGTCTGTTTTTTCTAAGCGTTCTTCTTATGCCCACCAGCGTGCGTCTGACATTGCTAAAATTTTCGAATTTTTCTAACTTTAAAAGCGTTGTCTTTTTTTTCTTGCACACAGAGGCGTACGAGCCTACTGGAATCCATGATCATCGAGCCCTACGGGGCAGCCTATTATGACTCACGTTGATGCTCTGGTGGAACTGAGGATCAAATCAAACACACAGGAGGTCAAGTTGGTTCAAATGCTTCGCGGAAAGTATGGGCAGAACTCTTCCTGAAGAAAAATCCTTTCGAACCACGGGATCCTTGAATTGCAGGAGAAGTGCCTGAATAGCCAGCATCCTCAGCACACGGTCGCTAGGCAGACGGAATGTGCGGCCAATTGTTTCCGTAGTTCCAGTTGCCAGAACACTTGCTTTTTCTGAAGCATCTTCTCTCACTCTTCGCCTGTGCCACTCGGTTTCGTTCTCCATAATAAGCAAGCAATGTTCTGGTTTCCCACTTAGGTAGCTTGTTGAGTCCCTGTTCGGGCGCAACTGTAGAAGTGTACCGGCCCAGTGGTAATGCAGTTCACCAGAAATCTATTTCAGGGCCCGTCTCACAAACGGATCGAGATCAGCCACCTAAGGCGTTTGCGGGACGCCACATTTTCTGTAGATTAGTCTATTCATAAACCGAGGTGCACAGGTTACCTCATCGATGTAAAACTGTACTCCGCTACAATTTTGAAGCACTCTGTGAATAGGCCCAGGCCAAAGCAATCTCTAGCTATGGGAAATTACATGCAAAATATCTAAGTCTCACTCTCTGCTGAAAATAAACAAGAAATTAAAACAGGCAAGCAATATTATATATTTGGTAAATTTTGAGTTTGGAGGCATGAAGCGTTAAAGAAAGGAAGAAGGCAGCGCACTACAACGAGAGACAGGATAATCCTGTCATGAATTTGACCCATAGCCCATGCCTAAGAGATAAGCCTAGGTAGCGTCTCAGGTCGCTGAGCCCTACTTACTGTGAATGACTCTTGGACGTATAGCTAACTGACAGCGCCTTGTGGTAGGTTACAGATTTTTCTGACCGCATCACCGCAGTCTTTTTGTTGAGTAGAGCATATTGGGATACTCAATCTTGACAAATTGAAACTATGGAAAAGGCCGATTCGGCAAATGACTCCGCACTAACACAAGAACCCGGTGTCATCCACGAACAAGACCGTCCCCTCTTAGGCTGCTCAGGTGAGAGGTAGGGTGGATCTAGACAATAGAAAGCAAAACAAACCTGAGAGCGCGCTGACCGCCACTCCCGGACGAAATCACGTGAGAAGGCGTCGGAATCGCCTACAACCTCATGAGCGATACGATGAAAATCAAAAAATATGTAACACCTCTCAGAATGAATAATTCACGAAGTTCTTCATCGCCAATACAGTAACGGACAGAACCTGGCCGAAACGAGCACAATTCAAGCTAATCGACAACTTCACGCTGAACTGAGGGCGGGAGGAGAAGGGGTCCTGCAAAGCGAATCACGAAGCTATAGAATGGCTCCCTATTAGTGGAGGTAAGAGACTGAGAACAAAGAACATCAAAAATCTCGGTGTTCAATAAAATCCCTGTTGCAGTTGATCAGAACTCCACTCTCAACAAGATCCAAGGAATCGCCTATTATGAAAAAATATAGCAAACCATTCCAGTGCAGACATTTTTTGCGAATTTACTGATCAAGAGGTCACCAAAAAATACAGAATGAAACGACGGCGAAGCGATGTTCAGGAATACACTGGCGTCTACATCCTTACCTCCAAACTCTGTTCTCTGCCTCCCGATGTCCTCACTGGGTGGACTCTGTGCTCGGTCCGAGAATACCTTTCTAATCCCAGACGCTGCTACAACTGCCAAAAGTTTGGTCATGGAAGTTCGGTTCGGCGTTTAGAGTTTAAGCATGAAAGTAACAAAGGGAGCGACAGCAGCTCAGGCTAAATGAAGGTTGAAGGGAATTAATGAAGGAAAATATAAGATGATCATAACTAGATGATTATAATCGGTTTGATGGCAATTGCGAAGTCTAAACTAGTTTAGGTCGTGTCGTCGGACTTCTGAACTATTCCTATCATAAAATTTTATGCTGTCGTTTGTTATCACCTCCGCGACCCCGCTCCCACCATCTGTGATTGAATGTTCGCCGAGAGCAGTCCAAACGCAATTTGGTTCGGCCCCTGTTTTCTTTTTATTCGTTGGTCATGGAATTGATGCCTGCCAATTGAGGAACAGAACAGGTACATGCTTCATCTGCAGTGAGGACGCACATGGCCACAATTGTGACAGGCCTGCTAAATACACGAACTGTTCAGAGGACCATTCTGCATCATCACGCGATTGCTTTTATTGCAGATTCGAAAATAAAATACTCGGTTCAAACTAGAGAACGCTTTTCCTACCACGATGCTAAGAGGCAAGTAACCGCCCCTTGCTAGCTTAGCTGCAGTGACCGCGGGATATCCATAGCCAAGGTTCCTCTTAATCTACAACACGATGCCCTTTCTCCTCCGGATCGGGGAAGCCCGCGACGAAAGTCCTTAGTGCTATCCGATAACTCGGAAATCCTTTCAGAGGTACCTCTCTTCACTTCCACCTCGCTTGTCCCTCAATTGCTAATCGACGCGCAATGGGAGTACCAGATCTCAATCTAGACGACGACCTGCCATTTATAAAGGCAGCATCACATGAAGAAACGCTGTCACCTCAGCCACACATGATGACAGCCCGTGATCTGTTACTAACGATCAAACCCACATTACTTGAACTCCGACCAAGATTCTCTTTGATAGCCATGCAGGCTAACCAGGTTGCTCCTGAACAAAAAGGCCTTTCTGGTACCTCAATTAGGATACCAAATGTCTTTTCGTCTCTACGTTACTTCGTTGCTCCAGATTGTAATCCTAAGGGAAGTGCCCCGACCACATTGAGTGATAGCCACCTCAACCCATCGTCGTCTCAAACCGAAGAAACTCGCTTACCGCTGACCAGGCTACCAGCGCTAGGTGCACTGGCTCTGACGTGGACGATGATGATACTAGCAGAAATAACCTTTCGTTGACTCGTAGCCACAAATAAGCTTCAGCGATACTCGTCAAGCTCGAGCGACAGGCCGTGACTGATATAGTCTACGAAAGCGAAATTAAATAAGAAGTCATCAACTCACGCACCGACTCGGACTTTTTATAACCTGAACTCTCCAGGTCTGATACAATCGTCCTTCGATGGAACATTAGAGGATATCGTGCTAACTACGCTGAACTACTGAAACTAATCCAAACCTATGACCCGATGCAGTTTGTTTCCAGGAAACTCTCCTCGGGCTGTGTAAACAATCTGTTCTCAGTGTGTATAAAGCCCACTTCATGTCTCCCACTGCCGTTGCTCGAATAGGCACAGGCCTAGCAACAAAAGAAAATCAAGCAATCACATACATTCCAATCCCTCTACGAACAACTCTACCAGTTCAGGCCCATGAAACTCCCCGTTACTATTTCTAACCAATATATTTCTCTCAATTAACTTCTTTCATGCACATTACTCGTCAACCTGGTTGGTGAACTTCCTGCGCCCTACCATCTTGTAGGTAATCTCAACGCTCAACACCCCCTTTGGGGCAGAGAGCTGATGGACATGGAGGACATCTCGACACATAAAATTTTCTGATGTAGCGCTCCTTAAAACCGGAGAACCGACGCAGTTCCATACTCAGACAGCCTAGTTTCTGGCTTGACTTATCCTTTTGCTCCCCAATCCTCTCGCAAGATCTTGCCTGGCAAGTGCAGGAAGAGCCCTACGAGGGTGACCAATTTCCCATCACCATCACCATCTTTCATCCTGCAGTTACTTCTACCGCTCGCCGATACATAATGCGTAAAGCCAACTGGCAATCGTTCACCGCTTGCACAACAAAACCTCTCCTATAACCAAGGAACGCCGCGTAAAATTGAGATATCCGGGTGGAATGACATTTGCGAAATAGCAAAACGGTAGTGGAAGTGTATATTCAATCGATACCAGCACACCAAATCAGAAGCAGATGAAATTACGTTTGAACATCCCGAAAACAATCATGTGAGAACTTCGTATCGTCCATTAATAGGAGCACACCCATGTCTTAAGTGTGGTCCCGAATACGGAAAATGACCTAGAAGTACTGTTCTTATCCTCCCCAGCCCTATCGGGGATGGGCGGGGGGGCGACCCACACCGACCTGCTAGAAGTCTGGAAATTCTTTGCAATACACGACTCTTCCGTTAGCTCAGATTCTGGGTATAGCCCTACTTTCCGTAGCAAAAAACGTATTGCGGAACGAAATGATGTGGATTTCTCCACTAATCATCCTGTACTACAATGAGCCAATCACCGTACGCGAAATCTCCGGTGCAATTCGCGCCTCCAACCCCTATGCTTCCGGTGATGGTCAAATTCCATACGAGATGCTCCACACCTACATACATCCCTCTGCACCCTCCTACTTATGTCGAATGTACAACACAGTCTGGTCTGCCCACTCGTATCCCGATCGGTGAAGGGAGGCAGTGGTTCCGTCTTTCCCCAAACCTTATAAGCCTGCTGATGGATTGTCCAGCTACTACCCTATAGCTCTCCCCTCGTGTGTAGCGAAGATTCTGGAGAAGATTGTGAATACCCAACTGACTCGGCATCTTGAAGCAAACTCCTTCCTCTCCATTATAATTCGGTTTTTGAAAGATGCTATCAGCGCAAGATGCATTATTACACGTTGTGACTAATATTCAAGGTGCCTTGGACCGCAAGCAACACACTCATTGCCTGGGTTTTCTTTGACCTTTAGAAGGAATACGATACCACCTGGCGCTATGGCATTCTCCGAGAGGTCCATCAGATGCGACTACTAGTCGCCTAACATTTTGTTTCATTCGGAACTTTCGGACCAAAATCGGCAATCACCCCTTAAAAAATACATACCCATGATGAGGAGGTAATCCAGGATCGCATCTTCTGTTGTGCTCAATTTGCGATTGCAATTAATGGAATCACGGGAGCGGTCCCTACCTGCGTGACTGGTTCTTTCTACGTTGACGACTTAACGATGTACGCATCGGCGACAGCTGTGTCCCAACGCCAACTGCAGAGTGCATCTGCTCAGATGGTTGCTTGGATAGAATCTCGAGGTCTTACAATCTCCCAAAGCAAAACATGTGCACATCATATCCATCAGTCCCGCACATACACGGAACCGGACATCAGACTCAGTGGAAAATGATCCATTTCCTACCTATAGTCCGCTTTCTAGGACTAATATTCGACCAGAAACTAACCTGGAAGTACCACGTGAGGCAGCTCGAGATAGACAGGTTGCATGGATCTACCATTCTTCGGACTGCATCGCACTTCACCTGGAGTGCAGACCAAACATCATCATTATGCCTTCACCGCGTTATCATCCACAACATTATGATAACATTGTCTACCACCCCGCGAAACCAGATTTTCTCAAAACATTGTAACCAATTCACAAAACCGCCCTCTGCCCCTGTTCTGGGCAGCTTTCCACTTCTCCACTATTGCCACCCTTCTTTATGAAACTGGTAAGCCTAGTCTTGCTCTGCAACGGAAACTAATCAACCTCCAATTGTATTGACATATTCTCGCTCGCCCCTCCTCCCCTACATGTACCACAATCCAACAGCTCCATCCCAATCTGGTTCCCCTCTCGAGCTTTCCACAGCGCATTGAGCTTCTCGCTGCTGATCTTGAGCTGTCACGTAACATGGTAGATCTTCTCCAATGATATGCAGTCCCCATCTGGCGTATACCAGATGATATGCTTTGCCCTCAATAATTTACTATCGGCAGTCGTTTCACCCCAAAATCTTCGAGCTATTATTATAGCTCATGCGAAGACTAATAACCCTGATAGCTTGCATATCTTCACTGACGGATCAAACGACGATGATGTTGTGGGCCTTGCAGCCGTATTTCATGGGCGCGTCGTCGCTAGGAGACACCCGCCATCAACGTCAGTTTTCACAGCAGAGCTAACGGCCATTGCCGACGCCCTCTTGGCGGCCAATACTCTTCCAGATGCAAATTCCTGGAACAGGAACGTTCGTTTGTGCTGGTTTCCGGGCCACTAAAGTTGTGTGCAATGAGCATGCGAACGAAGCGTCGTGAAGAGCTGCAGCGACGCCTGACCCAGCACAACAGCGTCCAATTCCATATGAAGACTCACCCAGTGATCTCCCGTACGCGCTAATACGCGAATATGCCACAATTAAAATATGTACTGACTTCATCTTGACAAAGCTAATGTTTTTGCGCACGAAGTTGTGTGGACTTACCTAAACCAACGACGGTCGCGCCCTACGGGGGAGCCTATTATGACTCACGTTGAGGCTCTGGTGGAAATGAGGCCCAAATCAATCAATCAATCAATCACCCAGTGATTAAAAAAAGCTATGCGAAATAGATGGAACATGGAATGGTCTAATGTTCCTACGAGAAATGAATTGCGCACCATCAAAGACGCCCCTACACCCAGGGTCTGATCGTGCATCAGCGTACTGTGAATATTTCGCATATGTATTATTTGTATCATCTAGACAAGCTGCTTCGTGATGTGTAGCTATAGGGTCACCCAACCTCGACGGGCTGAGATAGTTCTATGGCGATTAAGAATTGGACATAGTAGACTAACGCACAGACACCTAATGGAGGCGTCGTAGCCCCCATACTGCATGACTGCATAGTCCTGTCACTCCAAGTAATCTATTACAACACTCTATAAACAATTCATTAGGCCCGTTATCTCCTATGCAAGCACCGCTTGGTCCTCGGACCTTGCACCCACACTTATCAAACTCCCTGCAAAGGATACAGAACACGGCCTTATGCATCACTGCGGGCTGCACACGGACTAGTCCCATTCCGCACTTGCATGAAAAAACCAAGGTCCTCGTTCTCAAGCATCGTCTTGATATGAGAGGGACCCAATTCTTCAACAAGATCTCAGACCTGGCACACCCCTGCCACAACCTACTTAACCCTCGTCCAACCAACCTACACCTACATAACACATCGGCAACACACTTTGCTCCCCTTTATGCGACCATTCCTGAACCTACAGATAACACATCTATGCACTAACAAATACACACACACTTCACAGCTCTTGCATTAGATGAACACAGAGTCAACACTATCTTGCAGAGTCACCCGCCTGGGGTGGACGTGGAGGAGTTGGGGCTGCCCAGGGGTGACAGGGTCCACCTGTTGAGGCTGCGGTGCGGGCACCACGCGGCCATACAGTCATACCAGCATAGACTGGGAAAAGTCTCTTCCGATCTCTGCTTGCGGTGCCGGAGCTCACCTGATTCAGTCGAGCACGTCATGACGTCGTGCCCAACCATCGCACCCGGCAGGCTCTACCATAACATCGTCAGAGCGTGATCTAAGGGAGCTCCCACGCAACAGCATCAACTACCTCAGGGGTGCAGGCATTACATAGGGCCTGTCACCAGCTGTAGCACTCCCAACACACACACACACACACACACGTCGGTAGGTTCCCGGGCCTCGGGTTTTGCGCTGGCCGTGGCTCCTCCATCGCAGGGGGAGTTGTGGTTGAGCAACAACAACAACTGCATAGTCCCTCTTACAATAGCCCATGCCTTAGCAGAGTGTCCAACGTGGACGGAATGCCGACACACCTACTTCTCCAGGAGCTAATCCCTAGACCTTGATAGTACACTCCACTTCATAGGCAATTCAGTGCGGAACCGTTTCTCAGCTACCTTCAAGAAACCCCCCCTAGGCATCTGTTGGGTTCACGGGCCGCACGAAGTCACGGCACAACCTGGGGTGAACACCCTTATTTCCCTTCAGACTCCCCTCTCCTTCACCCTCCACTATCTCTCCTTTTCTCTGCCATCCTGATTTGCTTAATTTTTATTTACCTCATTTGCATCTTATGTTCATTTCAAATTTCCTTTAACTTGTCTCAGACTCCTTCTTAACAACTCTCCTAATAGTCGTTGCACACAAAAGCATGCAAACGCTCGCGCACACACACTCAAACATACGCATACCGGTTCTAGCTTGCGCTCTTTCTTCCATGCACCTTTTTCTACGACTATTCCTTCTTCTTCTATTCATTCTTGCTGTTCTCATGCGTGAAATTCACTACACCTTGTGTAGATCTTATGCATGGGATCCCCGTTTTGTCTCTTCTTCATCTTCGCCTTACTGCGGATCCTTGGGGCTCTGAAGCGGGGTAGGTAGTTTGTTATTCCTCCTTGCTGCCATCCAGGAAGTGAGGGGACCATATGGCCTCGGCACCATAGGAGTTCCTGTACTTCCTGTGGCACCCGTACATACCATAGACGTTCGCCGCGTAGAGGATTTTGACTTTGCGCAGTAGTATACCAAACTCAAATTTAAAAAGAAAATAAATAAAGAATAACTTGATGCTGCACTGTTTGCTGGTTCGACATTCGGCGCCAGAAGGACAATAGCTCCAGTGCGCAAGAAAGCCTCGTCACTCTAATTTAATCTACCTTAAAGAAACCAGCCGCTTCGCTGAAATCTGACCCGTTGTGAACTCATCATGCTTCATCTTACCTACCGATAGACTCTTCCATCCCGGAGGACCCCTGTTTCTTTGCGCATTTTGAGTAAAACCCTTTGGTGATCTCTCCCTAAAAACTGTTGAGACCTGAGACTGCTGGTTTGGCGTTTGGTACCAGAAGGACATCCGCTCCAATGCACCAGAAAGCCTTGGCACTCTAATCTCATCACCAACATTCTCGAGTTGCGTACAACTGACGTGTCTGGATTTGGAGGCTTAACCCATACGAATATGCAGCATTGAGGGATTCACAACTGCAGACTTTTTGGGGGGCCTTCCTCTTTTCTCTTCTCGAGACGTAAAAGTTTTGCTGTAAGTTGGAGTTCAACTTTAATTGAAGCACATGCCCAGCTTGAGTTGATGACAGGTTTACATGCAGTCAGTTTTCAGGTTGCTGGGATATCAATTGTCTACCACGCCTATAAGAGGTTGTGATATTAAATTGACAAAAACACTCAACTTCAGTTTCTTTTTGACCAGATCACAAACCATTTGAGTGCATTCTTCAACAAAGGTGGCCTGGGGGATATTTAAACCTAGAAATACTGTGTTCCTTCTCTTGTAAGAATTTACATTGTCACCCTGCTTCTCCAACTTTGCTGCCCTTTCCTTCAAATCATATAATTTGGCGATTGACAATCCTTCTGCTGCAGGTTGCAGCAAATTCCTCCCTTAGCTTCTCCATCTTCTCCTCTGAAACTACGGACAATATATACTTCCCGTCTTTGACTAATTTTGCATCTTGAAATTCCTCTGGAATTGAAGACTCTGGGTTTGCCTCAGGCAAAGAAGGCACTTCCCTCCGCTTACCTCTTGTGATGAAGCTGATGGCTAAAAAACATCAAATATCTCGACAATTACGAACAATGTTGCTACTGCAATCATATTTGCAAATCAGAGCTGTTCATTTTGGATGTCAAGATTTTTTGTTCCGAATTTGTCAATAATAAGTGACATGTCAGCTACTTACGGAGAACAAATTCTTTGTCTCCAATCATGATACCATCATCTTCACGAATTGACTTCATCCACATCATTTATTGGTACATACAGAGGAACTGATCTAACCAATATTCTGTGATTTAGTGTCTTTTGTGCTACTTGACTATGGATTGAATTTCAAGTCATGTTGACAATTATGATGGTGCTGCAGGCTGCTGAGGCCATGGCATCTGGCGACCTCAACCTGCCCAATGTGCCCGGGATGACGCCCTATCCCGGAGCTGCTCAGCCCCCACCCCCCTTCAGCTACCCCAACGCTGGACCTCCCCAGCCATTTAATTACCCCCATGCTCATCAGCCACCTTTCAACTACACCCACCCTGGCAGCGGCCCTCCTCATGCACCGGCGGTCGAGCCTGGTGCGGATAGTGTTCACTCTACAACTGGTAGTCAGGTAAGGCTGATGAAGACTAAAACTTGATTGAGAAGCTACCTCTTTGAACCAAGGCCTAATGAGTGTTGCGCATTGAACTCTGTAAGCACAAAAATTATACATTCATATATATAATGTTGATTTCAAGGTGTCGAAGGCATTATTTTTAGTTGGGCACAAATAAATTGGTTTGTCAGAACAGCAACACTGGCGTGCCTCTTTGTCACGGTATTGACATGGTGCTTTGCTATTTGCTTTGGAGGATCTAAAGTGTAACATATGTGTTATTCATCCCAGGAATATCATTTTGTTTCCATTCTCCAGTTGTTGTAATGATTGACCATCTCTGTTACAAAAGATTTTATACATGTGAATTTTATACAGTAGGTAAATGGAAATTCATTAGTGATTCGAGTTTCATGACTGTAATTTCCTGACTTTTTTTAATATGTACCAAATTTATATGGAGTTATCCTTCACAATTTATCTAGCAACTTTGTTTCAATTTTAATTATAAAAAAAAATTATCAAGCTTGACTACTGTAACATTTACTGTATCAAGCTTTGATACTGTAATGTCAAAAAGTAAAATATTCATATAAATACGGTAACGCTTAACACTTGAATTTGTGAAACATCTTCCTACTAGTGTATCTCTCTTCTTAAGTTTTGTAATTCTTGCACCTGAGGTTCTCTTCCTGGGTGCAAACCTCATGCAAGAGATCCTCATTGCCTAGATCTTCATTCCTCCCATTCTTGAATTGCCAATGTATCATACTTACTTTCTTGGATACTTGAAGTTTCTTTGCTATTCACAGCGTGGCTTCCACCTAGCCCACATCCGTGGGGCACTCTCCGCTTGTGCTGCGGCACCAGAATTTGCATGTTGTAGCCACATTCGCCAGTCGGATCCCGGCTTGGCGTCGCGGTTAAGCAGGGAGTTGTCCCCACAGTGAGGGTATCCATTAATTTGGGGTTGATCTGGAACACAGCTGAGGTATTTATCCAGTCGGCTCTTGAACCTCAAAATGTTTCTGTTGCTGACAGTTGTGGCACCCGTTTGATTTCACGTATTCCCAATGGCTTCCGGTTGAATAATCAATCTGCCCGGCACGTGAAGCTGTTGAATCCAAGCAACTGTTTGCATCGCTTTACCACCCGTCAGTTTTGGCACTTTGAAGCTACACATTCTGCCAATTCTTGCCTGGTTTCTCGTCGGGTCACTTTCGTTACAATTTTTTTGTTTACATTGACAGTGTAGCCTTCTAAAATTTTCCAAACGTTGATGACCACGAATCTTTCAAAACGTCTTTGGATTGAGTATAACCTCAAGGCGTTTAATCTGTCATAGTAGTCCATATCCTTTACCTCTGTAATATAAAAGGTGAAGCTTCTTTGCACTGCTTCAAGTCTATTCAGATCTTTCTGCTTATGTGTGATCCAGAGAGGGGAGCAATAGTCAATGACTGGTTGGATTAGTCGTTTCCAAAGAGTCAACATTGTCCTTTTATCTCTAGCCAGAAAGGTTCTCATGTACCAAGAACAGTCTTCTGCCACTGGCCTCAACCTTTGCAATTTGTTCATTAAAAGAAGCTTTGTTTTGCATTAGTACACCTAGATCACGCAGGCTTTTTTTCTTCTATAGCTGTGTTATTGCTAGAATTACACGATGCTTTGGATTGTAGGTCGGAATTTTTTTCGTATCTCAGTGATGAAAATTTAGATCTGTTGAATTGCAGATTGTCTTCACCAGCCCACTTGAAGATTTCTTTTAGATCAGTTAGAACCTTTTCTACATCACTCGAGTAATTGACAATGCCTAGTACTCTGGTATCATCTGCAAAGCAAGAGATTGTTGTATGTGGACAGCTTTGGCCCAGATCATTAGCCAATGCCTTGTGGGACCCCACTAAGGACTTCCACTGGCGCAGAGGTTTCTCTATTCACTACCACACTTAGAGTTCTGCCTTTCAGAAAGGTTTTGATTCATTTGTAAACATTCGCCTGGATACCAGCGTTATATAGTTTTGATAACAGTACACTGTGATCTACTTTGTCAAAGGCCTTGGCAAAATCAAGATAAATTACATCTACATAGTGTAATTTATCATAGTCATAGTGCTCCAGCAGGTGGGTCAACATGCTCCTCTTACTTCTGAAACCATGTTGCTTGGTGTTGAATCATTTATTTTTTTCAAGAAAATTCACTATTCGTCCTTTCATTACTCTTTCAAATATTTTGACTACATGTGATGTCAAAGAAATTGGTCTGTAATTTGATGGGCTTGTGAGGCTACCTTATTTTGCTAGCAGGAAGATGACGGTATGTTTCATGGTCTGTGGGATATCGGAAGTGTCCAAAGACTTCTGCCACAACATTTGTAGGGGTCTTGACAGTACTTGTTTGCATTGTTTCAGTAGAACAGCTGGGATGTCGTCTGGTCCGGTTGCACTATTGCTACCTATGTCATCAATAGATTATGTAATTTCAGAGATATCAATATTAAGATCAGTCAATGAAAATTCAGAGGCAATTTCATGATTTGTATGAGTAGGAATTGGGATTCTAAATACCCGTCTGTGATTCTCACTCAACAACTTGCTCATTGCTTTGTTTTCATCTACCAGTTGACCAGATTCATCAATCACTGTGCCAATTTTAGTTTTAGCGGTTGAAAATTTGGCTGCATAAGCAAAGAAAAATGTATAATTTTTTGTTATTTTTTCAATAGTTTTTTCACTTTCTCTTCTCTCTCGATCATGTGAGCCTTTTATCTGCGTTTCAATCAAGATGATAGCTTCTTCTTGTTCTATGAGTCTGAAAGGGTTTACTTCGTTGCAAAGTTTGTTGTTTTATTGCTCACTTATTCATGAGCTATTTCCTGTCTGAATGATACTTGCTTCTTTTGGGAATCTTTCTTTTTGTTGGCACATGTTGTACATAAACCTACAACAGTATATCATCAAAGTTATTCTTTGCTTCCTCCACACTGTTTGCCTGATGAATAAGTTGTTTCCAATCAGTATTGGACAGAGATTTGTGTATATTCACCCAATTTATATCTGCAATAAAGAAGTTCAGTGGTCGAAAAGTCATGTTCCCAGGAAATATGGTATTAATTGTGTTCCTTTACAGTAGGTCATCATCTAGACTTATTTCAATCACATTATGATCTGATAGTGCAGTTTTAGTTATTTTAATGTTTTTTATATACTCAACTGAGATGTAAAACACTAGATCCAAGATATTGTTATTTCATGTTGGCTTTTCAATAATTTGGGTAAGAAAATATCTATCTACTAATTTGAACAGTGTTTCAGCTTGATTTGTTGCAGCTTCGGCGTTACCTTTGCCAATGTTATAGCTACCAGCTGCCGCCGCCGCTTGATCATTATTTAACCATTTGATGAATGGAAAATTGAAGTTCACCACAGAGGAAGATTTTAAATTCAGTCTGATCAATGTTCAACATGGACGTCTGTAGGATTCCGAGCGCATCTTCAAAATGTACTCGCAGTTTGGGTGTCTATACACTATAATTATTATGGTTTTCAGCTTTTCAACTTTAACAGCAAGACACTCGCAATAATCATTGGAAAATTTCAACTCTTCGCAGCTTCCAAGGCACTCTTTCACATAGACTCCAACACCACCACATTTCCTATTTGTGCGGTCACTTCTGAAAATAGTTAATTTTCAATATAGAGCTCAGCTGATTTAACATTTTCATTTGGGTGTGTCTCAGTTAAGCCAATAAAGAGTGAATCACTATCAGATAGAATATTTCGGATCAACTTTATTTTCCATATTGGCTGGTATTATAGAGGCCTTGTAAATTTAAGATGTGACACTTTTTCAATTCATTTTGTTTGAATGTTATTTGAGATAGTGTTGCCAGTCCTCTCACTCTATTGACTCAGTGTTGGCAGCTCTCTCACCAGTGAAAACTTCAGTTTGCAAGGGCAAAGTAGGAGACCCTCCAGAGTTAAAAAAAAAAAAATTCATCTGTGACTGGTCAGCACTGCAGTGGTGATGGCCGTGTACCGCTACAGATGGACTCACGCGGTCATCACCAAGTGGGCATTTGCCATCACAGGTAGGCCTGTACAGGTCACTGTAACGAGGTTGACCTCCCGTTGACACCGCGAGAGGAACCTGTTGGGCACGGTTTTGGAAGCGCGTGCTGTGTAATCGAGGCTCTTGTTTGACCCAACCTCTTTGGCCAACGTGGTTAATGTTTGGGTGTTGCTGTGGGTTGCTATGATTGGCCTTTCCTTGTCTGCTGGCTGCAGTAGTTACATCTTGCTGGGGCTCCAGTGGTTTTCTTGTTTTTTCTAATATGCAGCCACTCACACCTTTTTTTGGTGATATGCATATGACGATGAGTCATTACGTATCCTTGGATGGAATTTCTTACAGAGTTCATCACTTCTGCAACCATATCTTCCCAATTACATGAACTTATAGCATTGCAACGCCTTGGGTGGGTAGAGTCACATCCATTCCCTGACACTCCATACTTGCACTTGTTTTTTAAATTGAATGCGCTGTGTTTTCAGGCTTTTTTTATGCCCTCCTGATCCACGTTCATTTTCTTGATCAATAAAACAGTTTTTGTTTGACCCAGGCTCACAAGCTGGGTGGGTGAAGCCACAGTCTTTTCCTGACACTCCATACCTGCATTTGCTCTTCAAATAGAATCTGCAGAGTTTTGTGTTTTTCACTTTTGGTAAATTATCTTCTATTTGCTCTCCAGTATCACTCTCATTTTCCCTATCACTATTTCACTGGAATTTATCATATCAGTAACATCTGTATCTACACCAATGTCCCTCACCATATCACTGTTCTGGTCACTAGCAGCCATTTCTGTACCCTGACTGCCAGTGGACAGTGAGGTACAGTGACCATCAGCATTTTTGGCAGTACTCTGCACACTATAGTTATTTGGTCCTGTTTTTCCCCAGTCGTTTTGTTTTTAACAGCAAAACAGGTCACACACCCGCGGCAAAACCATTTAAATAATTTCCCCAGCATCCTGTAGCACATCAGTCCAGCATCGAACACTTTTGAACAAGATTTGCAGAGACATTCATCACATTCTGCGCAAACAATATCAACATTTTCCTGTCCTTGGCAAGCTTTGCAATTCCATGATGCCTTCTTTACTTTCACACAGTGCGAATCTTCATCTTTTCAACGTTGCAGCCTTTACCATTAGGGCAATGAAATAGAAAAGCTTTGGTTTTTGGATCACTAACTCCAGCAACACATGACATGAAAAGAATATGTTTGGCATATTTCACACTTTCTTCAGACTATTTCCTTTAAGACCTTGAGCTAAATTGTGATCTTTGAAGCCGGCGGAGCACAAATCACTGGCCATTTTTTATGAAGGTAGTTTGAGTTTCGACATCATTCAGATTAATGTGTACTATTAAAAAAAATCTATAACTTTTTCCAATAGCACAGAATATCTATATTCACAGCCTATTACTTTCACAGATATTTCTTTTCCCAATCTTATCATGGCCTAAATAACTAATGTGAAGCTAATGAACTGTTATCATTATTGGATGTTTGGCAACCATACCTTTAAATTAATATTTGTTTAATATTGTAGATATTAGATGAAGCAACTTGATGATACTTTATTTTCATAAAATTGTTTCATGATAACATCTTAACATTGTTTGCATCTTTAATTATAACTCTGTCAACGGCTACTGGAAATAAGAGCCTAGCTAGTTTCTACTTATTGCAAAAAAAACAATGAAGATTTTGTAATGCAGTTCTTGTGTTTGTTCCTCACCTATTACATTTTGGCTTCTTCTTACATACGGGCCTATTTTCATTAGTTCTCTCTGCAAACTTTCGCCTGCTGTTTTTATTGTGCTCACCACCATGTTATGTTGTTGAGGCTTATTTGCTTCTGGAAATTCTACACCCGCACTGCATTTACTGTGCAAAGCAAACGAGGGACTTTCTCTGCTAAAAAAAATAATTGTAATCAGTTGTTCTATGGAGCCTCATATATATATTTTTATTGCGTGGTACTTTTTTTCACGTGGCTTTCTTGTTTGCCACATTAATACGCTCAATTCACATTGAATGTAAATTGAGCGTGAAAGCTCATTGTGGGAGTCCACGTGTTTGTCACTTTTATCATGTTGCACTGAACTAGTACCAGGCTCAATCCAGTTCCTCACATCTTCCTTACACCACTAACTTCATTGAACTATAATCTGTAGGTTCATACTGTAGCTTAGCTATATATTTCCAGCCAATAGATACAGCCTTTTCTCTGATGTCTTTTATATGACAGGCACTTATTTTTGCGCGCTCATGCAGGTATTGTTCATTGTAATGCAACTTTTCCAATTGTTTGTATAATCCCTTGCTTTGCAATGAACTACCATTCATACAAAGATTGTATACTAATTTGGAGGTCTTTGTAGCTACCCGACTTTGCTACACCGTTTGATATGTAAGCCTGGGTATTGAAAATTTGATATCTGAGCTGTCATTTTCATACTACATTTCAATTGTAGGATATAAGAGGTATAAATTCGATCACTTTTGGTTTTTATATGAAGGGTAATAGCGAATTATCAGGGTGTTGACAGGTCCGGAAAATACGGGAGAGCCCGGGAATTCTTGGGAAGGACACAGATGTACGGGAAAATTCGTGTGCTGCTTAGGACTTGAAACCATCGAGAAAGACTGGGCGATTAGTATTCTTGTTGGGGGGGGTGACGCCATTATGGGAAATCATATAAATAATTTGGTTCATGGCTTTCTGGCATTAAAAGTGTCGCTATAATTAGTGTATATTTTTTGTTAGTAATCAAAGTGAAACGATACCTTGTGTTTTGGCATTGATTAAGTGGAGGTGAAGAGAGAGATTAGAGAGGTATATTGGGGGATCAGGATAGTTATAGTTTTCGATAGGATATGAAGCGCCGGAACAAGGCTCAGCTTTTACGTATACAAAATGTGTGAGAAAAATGCATTTTGACGTACGGGAATGTCCAAAGCTGTCAACGCCCTGATTATGCTCCATCGTCAGCAGTATGGATGATGAACTGCAACCGCTCCTTTAATATTCACAAATCACGAAGCCAGTGGGAGCCAACACTGACCCCGACAGTGAGCTGTAGCCACCCCTGTGGGATGCCTTGATATAAAGGCGCCCTCAGTTGACCAGAGGAAGGGTTTACGGTCTGTCCGACGGCGCGTCTTTGTCCCTCAGTACCCCGGCGGCGGCCCTGGTGTCGCCAACTGGGACGAGATGCTTGGTCTGGACACCTCCCCCCCTCCCCCCTACACATCCATAGACGACAAGAGCGGAGGCATGCAGCCCCCCACTGCACCCCCTCCCTCCATGCCCTCCCTCTCGCCGCCCCACCACAAGACGCACTTCCCCCCCGACCTCAACACGGTAATCTCATTACCTCATAAAAGCCCTTTTGGTTTGAAATGAACTTAGTTGAAACTTTTGAGTGCTTTGCTAGTAGTGACCAATCAAGTTGAACTGATATTTCTTATTTGCGTGCTTTTAACCATTTAGCTTCATTAACTCAAGTCGAACTCACCGTTAATCATGTCTTCTTGACCTTTTGACATCATTAACCCATTGTTTGTCAATGTTGCTAAAGTTTGTATTTGAAAGCATTCGAAATTCTGTTGCGGGGTTGTTTTTTCGGGGAGACAGGAGTCAATTAAGATCAGACTTTAGTTTGAGTTTGCTGACTATCCCAATTATAGTAGCTACTTAATTATTTCCTGATGTTGCTACTAATTATAATCACACGATTGAGCTTTTCAAAGTAGCAATGAACCAATTAGCTAAGGAATGTAACACGCTATGCATGGAATATCCAGCATTCTGTTGAGTAAGACATACTCATTTAAGCAACATTTTGCTTTTTAATGTATTAATGCACCAGTTTGATAACGAATATGCTTGTAACGCGCTCTGCATGGAGTATCCCACATTTTTGTTGAATCAGCAGTTCATTTTTGTTTCATACAACATTTATAAAATGCATTTTAAGAATCCCCTCTAAAATATTGTTTCTACTTGAATTTGATGTCTCAGTAAGCTTACTAAATGTTGTTCTGATGATTGTACCAATTTTTTTGGTCTCTTCTGTTTTGATGTGTCAAATATCTGAGTTTGTGTCCATACCATGGGAACCCATGCACAAAGCGATCTATAGTAACCAAGGTTTTCTGATGAATGGAAAATATTTATAGCTGTTAACTTGGTTTCAATGTTGAACCTGCAGAATATTACTTTCAATGCTGGGAGGAATTGATTCCTTAATAACCTGCTAGGTTGTGAATTTTTGGCATGGATTAAGGCAGCTATGATTTTATCCTTCGTGAAATCTTTATGTTTACAGGTATTCTCTTCCAATATATGTGGGAACATTTTTCCTCTCTGGTTTTCACCTTTCCATATCTAACAATGATTGTGGCTATCTTACTTACCTCTTATGTGTTTTCCAGTAACTATAGCGTTATGATGTTGATCTTCTAGGGATCAGGTATGCTAGCTAGAACATAACGTTTTGTCTACTGTTGCTTAAGATGTGAGGTGGATAATCCAGTTTTTAATTTTACTGTTGTTGAAATGAAACCGTGGTTTAAGTTTCTACAACTCCATAAATGTTTCCAAGGAAGTCCCAGATCCCACCACTAGGGGTGTAAAAGTGAAGGCGCAAGCATGACTATCGGTACAACATTTAGCCCCAGTCGTCACTGCTGTTACCTGGGCTACTGAGCAGAGTAATTCAAGATTACTCCTTGATATCATGTCGTGCAGCAACCTGATAACATGTCGAAAAATCTCTTTGCTAACGTGGGAAGCTACTGCTCTTGTGCTTGTGCTACACCTAGTTCAATGGAATCCTGCATTAAATTGTTTCTCATCTTGTCTCCTCACCTTTGCTTCTCAGCCCGTATCCTCCCGCAGACCAGTAAGTCAGATCAGAGGAAGCCAGGAATGCCGGTAAAGCCGTGTGCGCCAGCTTTACCAGGATATAAACAGCCATTAAACACGAGGATTGAAGATGTAATTAGTGCGCGCTTATCGAAATAAAAACAAGCTATATGTATGATAGTATATTAAAAAAGAGGCTTCTTCTCACATAATATAGAACAAAACCCTCACATCTATCCACACGGCCCATGCATAATAAAAACACGGGTGCCTCCCCCAAAGTGCTACCAGGCCAAACAGTCCCAGATCCCAACAAGAAGTAAAAAAACTAGAATGCAAAGATTGAAACCGGACAGCAGACTGCAGATCGGGCTTATAGAACTAGAACAAAGCATCGCCAAGAACATCCACCAACAACCGCTTGAAATTTGTCTGGCAATCAGAGTGAACAACGAAGGCAGGCACTGCTGGACACAGCTAGGACTGTACATTCTGAAGGACTGAAGAAACGAGGTGAAGCTGGTGGTGAGGAGAGCCAAAAGGGACGCTGATGCCAGGTGGGGCCGACGGTTGTGCCAGAATTTTGAGGAGAATAAAAAGATGTTCTGGAAAGAGAGGGAGAGACCGAAAAGGAGGAAGTGGTGAAAGATGAAAACGGGCATTTGTTGTTGGAAAGTGGTGATGTACGGAAGAGGTGTGCCAAGTATTTTGATGAGTTGTTGAATGTCGAGGATGACAGAGAGGCTGACATTGTTGCTGTGGGTGGTGGTGCTCGGATGCCAGTTTTGGGAGAGACATTACCAAGGAAGAGGTGCAGGAGGCGGTGGAGGTGATGAAAGCAGGGAAAAGCCCCTGGTTTGTAGGGCGTTGCGGCCGAGTGCCTGAAAAAGGTTGGAGTAACCATTGTCGAATAGTTGGTAAGGTTACTGAACTTGTGTTTCGTGGCAGGCGTGGTACCAATTGAGTGGCGCAGTGCCTGCATTGTTCCGTTGTATAAGCATCCATTCCGCTGTATAATGGATGCTGCAACTTGAAAGGTATCAGTCTGTTAACACTCGCAGGACCGGCATTATTTTGTAAATGCGTGCTGAGTGGGCATATAGAACACGATATTGAAAGAGAACTGTTTGAGTTGGAGTGATGACAAGAACCAACTATTATATACATTTTCAAAAATAATTATAAAAGAAAATCCGCAAAGTTGACATAGAGTTTGTTCATGAAAGACAGGGAATAATGTAATTGGCATTTTATTGAATTTTCAAGCCTAGACTTATGTAAATGGTAATAATATTTGTTTTAATGCTCTGAAAAAATCAATTAGTTGATAAGTCAATAAGTTGATAAGTCAATAAGTTGACCAAAAATTTCAGATTTTTTTTTCAACTTTTAGCGATAATATATAAAAATTTCAGATTTTTTGGCGCTAATAGCTTGTGTGTGCCCCAAATCTTCTCTCTCAAGGCTGGAATAGTGCTGGTTCAATGGAGAATGACCTGAGGAGCAAAAAAACATATGTAAGGTTTCAGTATCTTTGGTCTTTTAGCTTATAAAATATTTGCTAAAACATGAAAAAATATTAAAATTTGGTTAAAAATAGGTAGACATTCAAATAGTGTTTGCGCCTTTGCATGTAGCTCGATTACTAAAGTAGTGGGAATAATGTGGTTTGTTCCGTTTTTTTTTTCATAAGAAAACAAGCTACAATTTAGTAGTTTTGATTCAAATTCCTGATTCATGATTTTAAAAAATGTTGATATTTTCTATTGAAAATGTCGAAGATGTGGTATAAATGCTTAATTAATCAAAATGAATAGCACTGAAAGAAGCGCTACTTTGCAACGAATTCACCAATAAGTTTGGGAGCTGTGTATGACTAATAGTTTTATAAGTTATTCAATTTCTTTAGCTTTGCGCAGAGGCAGTATCGTAACCAATGACGGACAACTAACCGAGTTTGAAATTAACATCGCATACTGTTCTTTGCGTCTAAGCTCCAAAGTTTACAAGTTTCCAGGGTATAGAAACTTTTTTTTGCTGTATCAAACATAGAACCTGTCACCGCTCTAAGCCGAATATCGCTCCGAGACCGAACATCGTCTCGTAAAGGTTGAAGTTTTCAACTAAATTGGAGAGATTGACTATCATCTCTTTAGAGCGAGAGCAATAAGGTACCGCAGAGGGATACACCCTGGGGGTATCCCAGGCTCACCCGCCTTCCCGTGGTGTCCTCGTTATCCACCAACATTAATTTGTCCCTTTGTGTAAATACGTT
>SDVV010000207.1:0-36398 GCA_016164225.1 Gammarus roeselii | reverse complement strand
TATATATAGGCGCGTTCGACCTGGTAAGATATTCTGACACTCGTGGGAGTAAAGATGTAACATAAAAGATAGATGTTATTAAATTATTTGTGTTGCTTTTCAGCTTCACCATATTAATATTAGGCGAATGCTAATACAGAAGCGAAAAGTTCTTGAGCATGTATTTAATGTTGAATGAAGGAAAACAATGTAGACCGGCTGTCAGAATTTGTCAAATAAAATAAGTTTTCTTCGAAATGTCACTCCCAGAGTGATGTTGGCAGGATAGCCGTTATTCGGATTAACCCGCGTTAATTGTCATCATAAATGGATCTAACTATGAGGTTAATAACGTGGGCATAGCAACAGTTTAACTGTTACATGGTTAACTGGTAAATTGTAGACCTAGCACCTTCCACGATTTGAATTACTCTGAATATCAACTTCTTCCATTTGTAGCATTAAAAAAATCACGAATTACAAAATAGGCGGCAATTTATATATGTGGAGAACTACAAGGAAACAGTTACAATGTAATTCTTACACGCGGGCGAGTGTCCATGATATAAGTTGAGATGTACGACGGCTATTGCCGCAATTATATTGCCTTTTTATTCATGGCAACAAACTAAGAGCATTCAAACATAGCTAAAATAGTTCTAATTCAGCCTTCCTGAACCAAACCTACCCTTTAGTGAGATGTTTTATTTTTATTTATTATTTGCTCTATTCAGTTTCAAACTGGAATGCCGATAAATACATCAGAGCTATGGCCTCCATGGATGCACGAGCGTCATGATTGGCACCGACACACTTCCGCTGTGGCGGACTATGTTTAGTCCCTCGCTTGAATTAGGTAGCAGTAGAAGTAAAATTTGAATTTCGAAATAAGTTGCCGATGATAGTAGGACTTGCTGCTTATCATGATTACTTAATACTGTAAAGTTCTTAATAGTAGTACTCCGCAAGATTTTTCAGAAGAGTGTACCGCTTGTGATGCTTACTTCACGGCTTTCGAATACTCAACGATTTTTTGATATAGTTAGAACATACAGACGACGGGCATACTCTTTTTTAGTTCAGGGTTCGAACCCATTTTGAATGATAAATGACTCATCGTTTTGCTGAAGAACAACACCACTGAGTAAAACAACATGTCTGCCCACTTGGACTAAGAGACATAAGTGAGTAGAGGATTTTATGAGGAAACATCACGAGTTACTGTGAGGAAACATCACAAGTTACTGTGAGGAAACATCACGAGCTACTGTTTACATTCTGGTTTTAGGTCGATGATGACGTCATGGAAGAAGTTTTGTATTTTGTGAACACTAACCCTAATTAGTGTCATTCTTGGTCCCAACCACCTGCAGTGA
This sequence comes from Gammarus roeselii, assembly GCA_016164225.1. Taxonomy (NCBI): domain Eukaryota; kingdom Metazoa; phylum Arthropoda; class Malacostraca; order Amphipoda; family Gammaridae; genus Gammarus; species Gammarus roeselii. The sequence goes on along the minus strand of SDVV010000207.1, from coordinate 35,043 downwards.
TCACACTTCTACACTATCAATGCTGTAGTTTCTCAACCATTCCTGGCATCTTGCACACTATGCCATCTTTGAATATAAACGGACACAGCTGAGAGCTTGGGATTCGCCAGAGAATAGACGGAACTTGTTGCAATCCATGATGGTGGGTAGCAACAAACATTTACCGACTTGTTTAATAAAATAAACAATAATTTGAATACTAAGAATAAGTGGTTTGGGATAAATTATGTATTTAAGTACTCATTTAGGCAAATTATTAAGAATACATCTAACACAAAGACGTTTATAATAACATAAGGCTCTTTGAGCTACCGGTGCCATTAGTTAAAAAATAATATGTGACCTATTTGAACTGTAACATATTACTGTTCTTTACACTGATTAAAATATAGAGGTCAAACGTTCTGTGGCCAATATGCATGCTAGCTACATCAAGAAAACGATGAGAGGGACAGATCATCACCTTCTTCGTAACACTCCCGTATTATTATTTATTCGTTTAAATATTGCGATTATTATTCCCAATTGCTCTAGCAGGAAACACTATTGCACAAGCTTTTGTTAGCATGTCTCTAGCCATCTATGAACATGTCGATCCAAATTTGTGGAGAAAATCTAAAAGGGTTTGTATAGCTTGACCAACAATACAAATCCTTTTGTATAGATGGTAAGGGTCCATCTCCACTGCCGCTCCGACGAGAATCTTTGTGATCTCCCTTGTAGGGTGCGAAGTTCTGGGTTCGCATTCAAGTATGTGAGGAAAAAAAAAATTTCTTTCGAAATTCTAATTTTAAATTCTAGTATTAATGCATGTGAAATGTAAAATATTCAAGAATATTGTCAGTTTTCTTCGTTCCTTCTTAATATTTTTCTTGTTCCGTAACTCTTGGAAGTTCCATTGATGTATTTTGTTCGGGCGTGATGGTGGAAAATATTTTATAATTGCCTTCTCTTAGTGTTATGTTGCATCATATATGACTAGTTTTGCGTTGTTTCACCTTCGTTTCGTCGTCGGTTTGTTAGCGGGTTGTATTTCATGGGTCTCAGGATGCAAGCCCCACTCCCAACCTTCTTTTTTATATCCGGACTTAGGACCGGCTGGTTACAGACTTGGTCTATGGTGACCCAGGTAGGATTGTAAACTGAAACAAACCGTTAATATTTGAATAACGGTGACACTAAGGGATAAACCTCAGAAAGCCAGTCACATACGTGTTTTAAGAAGAGAAATACCTGCCTTTTTTAGAAAGAACCGCAGAACAGCATCAACATCATTCATATCTCGCAGGACAATGGTCCGAGTGCATAAAGAGAAGAAGCTGTAACACCATTTGCACTTGTATTGTGTCCACACTACCCTGACAACAACAGTATAAGACCGAGGGTAAAAGAAGCAAGTTGAATTGTTTTAAAAAAATGTAGTGAAAGTCCAAATGACAAGAAAAAGTATATGACAGGTAACCACGTGAGTCCAAAGGGCGAATAAGATTACATATACATAGAGTGTCTTAAAGCAAAAGAACAATATCGCGCACTGTAGATTGGTGACGAACAAAATGGTAACCAGAAACAAATAATTCAGTTATCCAGTGCGTTAGCGTTTGAAATAATTCCTCAGCAAATTCCCTAAAGAACGTGAGGTAATATTTAGCATACTGTTGGAAATATCGCTACGGTTTATACTACATCTACACCAGAAGATGTTTTACGGTGTCACAATATAATATTTCTGGCTGACAATTCTGCGAAAAATCACAAGCATTGAGGCTTTGTGCGTTTATTGTTTGTAACCAAACACCAAATGGCACAATGTTGCAGAAAACAGCTAAATTAATAAACAGTCCGGCATTGATTTCTTTACACCGAGGCAAATGAAGGTGAATGCTATACTTACATCAATTGATGCGGTTTGAAGGCTCTGGACAAACCAGCTGGACGAGATTCCCTGCTATGAATAGAAATATTGAAGTTTTCTAACCAAACCCTTCTGTACAATTGACAAAGAGGGAGGGGAACCAGGCAAAATCTTCCCTCGTACGTGTTCTGGTTGTTGTTGTTGTTGTTGCTGCTAAACCCTAATTCCTCCTGCGACGAAGGAGCCACGCGGCCACAGTCCAAAGACGGGAACCCACCGAAATGTGCACGTTGGGAGTGTTTCAGTAGGTGCAGGCCTTCATATTATGATCGATCTATGTAGCGATTCAACTGGCACAAACTACAGTGAGGGCCGCCTCTGCTACTCTGCGTCGGCTTACTCCAAAGCCCATCTCAGCTGACACAAACCGAAAAGAATGCGGCGGTTACTCTGCATCAGACCCCTCCAGAGCATACGTCAGCTGACCAGCTAACACAATCAGCAGGGAGTGCATCGACCCACTTCACAGTCTACCTCAGCTGACAAGATGTAGGGAATACGTTGGTTACTCTGCGTCGGTCCACTCCACAGGCTGCAGCGACTGCGTCGAGCCACTCCACAGCTTACCTCAGTTGACACACGCTGTGGGAGTGCATCGGTCTTCCCCACCCTACCTCAGCTGACACAAGCTGCAGACTGTGTCGGTCCACTCCACAGCTTACCTCAGCTGACACAAGCTGTGAGAGTGCATCGGTCCACCCCCACCCTACCTCAGCTGACACAAGCTGCAGACTGTGTCGGTCCACTCCACAGCTTACCTCAGCTAACCCAAGCTGTGAGAGTGCATCGGTCCACTCCCCACCCTACCTCAGCTGACACAAGCTGCAGAGACTGCGTCGGTCCACTCCACAGCTTACCTCAGCTGACACAAACTGTGAGAGTGCATCGGTCCACCCCCACCCTACCTCAGCTGACACAAATTGAAGCAAGTCCGTTGGATACTCTGTGTCGGTCCACTCGGTAGCCACCCTCACCTGACACATGCTAGAGGGAGTGGGTCGGTTACTCAGCGTCGGTCCACTCCGCAGCTCACCTCAGTAAACACACACGCTGCAGAGAATACGTTGGTTCCTCTGCGTCTTACCACTCCACAGCCCACCTCAGCTGACACAAGCCGCAGGGAGTGCGTTGGTTATAGTCTGTCAGCGTACGCCCACATCAAATCCCTAATAGCTGAGACTTGTTGCAGGGAGTGCAACAGTTACTCTGTGCCGTCCTCTCCACATATCACCTCAGCTGACACAAGCTGAAGGGAGTGTTTACAATTGTACGACAACAACAGGCCTTTGACCCTAACCAGGTGCCTTCTGATAATTAAAAAATTCTGAAGTAGAACGTCTAAGAGAGCATCGTGTGCCTGTCCTTTTTCTGTTTTAAAGATCAAGTAAGGGAAACAACTCATATCAGCCACAAGAGAGAAAACCATCGACCCACGATGTTGATCGGTAAACTAATGCTAACACCGTAGCTGGACACCATTTTGCAACGAGCAGGTACAAATGCAAAGCACTTAATTTCCGTGCTAGAGGCAATGTAGAGCACCGTTCTTTTTTCACAATTATTCTGGTGAATTCTATAGTTGGGAGCTATAAGCGTCGATTTTGGCGAAAATTTGTCGAGCCGCGACTTGAACGATACGATTGTATCGCTGTTTACAATTTTTGCTGGTTCCATATCTCGACAACTCCATACTTGAAGAAATTGCGAATGATGTCAAGTGTAAAATGCTTGCCACGATTTCGTATTCATTATTCCTGGTCACTCGATTTGCCTTTAGAGTGAAAGGCTTTCTCGCTCGACGTTTACCTCACCTTACATTATCTTTCACACATCGATCATGTGACCTTGACTCGACGTTTCTCTAGCGAATAAAGGTTGAGTTCACGTAGACTGTTTTCTTTGCGCAGCAAAATCACAAGTTTGGTAGCTCTGCGTTGAACTTTCTCTGATTTAATAACGTATTTTCTAAGGTATGGACAACATATTTGGACGGAAATCTCAAAGTGCGGTCCCACAAATGCATTTTATAACTTGAGAATACTGTGTCTGCTCTGGTACGAGGTGGTGCGGGATATCATGCCCAACATTTTTGTGGTCGTTTTTGGCAGCATCGTTACATTGCGTGTTACTTTTCAAGCAGTTAATAATGATGTACATTGAATATTTGTGCGTTGGATTATGATGACCAATGTGCATAATTTTACGTTTGTTAACATTGAATTTCATTTGCCACTTTTCTGTCCAATCCACAATTTTGTTCATGTCTAATTCAATTTGCTCACAATCAAGTATGGTTTGCACTTTTCCTCCGTCTGCAAACTTGCTAATAATCGAGAGTGCGTTGCAATCGAGGTCGTATGTGAACATTAAGAAGAGAACTAGACCTAACACGTATCATTAAGGCACGTCGCTCGTAACTTTAAACTAATTGGAGGTAAAGTTACAAATTACAAGCGGCGTAAAGTTACGCCGCTTGTACTCGCTGCCTTCTCTCCGTGAGCCAGCATTTTATCCAGTTATTTAGCTCACCTCCAATACCGATTCTGTGAAATTCTGAGAGACTTTAAGAAGGGTCTTCTGAAATTCAAGTAAAAGATAGCGATCGAAGATTTCGCGTCGCAATGAAAAAAAATAGCAGGTTTGTTAGACGAGAGCGATTGTGTCTGATGCTATGCGGATAATCACCTATCGACGAGTTTGATTCTAAGAATTCTGTAATTTTATCAGTAATCAAACTTTCGATTTACTTGCCTATAAGTAAGGAGATAAATTGGACGGTTATTGCGGGACCCTTTCTGTACCCTTTTTTAGAAATTTAAGTAACGTTGGCCTCTTCCCATTAAGAGGAGTAGGTGCCATTTGTGAGAGGTTGGGTGAAAATGTTTGATAGATCTTCAGCGATTTCGTTTATCGCCTCTTCCATTATTCTGGGATGAACTTGGTCTAGACCTGGAGATAATGTGACTTTCAATTCATCAATATATTCAATAACTTCAGCAGGGGGGAAAAATTCACTGTGCTGGAGGCTACAATTCGTCTTTTCGTTATGTCATCTTGAGGATTAGGAATATCCAGACCCTCCAACGTAAGTACAAAACAAATGTATTGGTGAAGTAGCACACTCATTTTAGTGTCGTTCATTTCTAGCTCACCAATATTGTTCTCAAGTGGACCCATTAGAGATCTTGATTTTTTGGCTAGAAATAAATATATTAAGGGGATCAAATCAAGATCATGTTTGTGTTATGGGGACTTTAACTGCCACCCAGGCAGCAGAACATTTAGCGAATGGCAGGTACTTCTGGCGGACAGTGAACTAAACTTTGTAGATGTTGCACTCCTGCCACAAGACATTCATACTCGTGTTAATCACAACGGGAGATCAGTTAAATGGCTCGATTACTTCGCTATTACTCCAGCAATCGCCAGCAATGTCACGCGACTGATGTAGGCAATTACAGACCAATATCAATTGCTGCGACTGATGTAGGCAATGTGCGACTGATGTATGTGCGACTGATGTAGGCAATTACAGACCAATATCAATTGCTGCGACTGATGTAGGCAATGTGCGACTGATGTAGGCAATTACAGACCAATATCAATTGCTACTGCCGCATCGAAGATACTAGAAATTGTGATTCAGAACAGACTAGGCGAATGTCTCCAAACAACATCAAACCAATTTGGCTTTAGGCCTCAACATGGAACGGAAATGGCTATTTTTACCCTAAAACAAACAATTAATTTCTTTGTTAGAGAGGCTCGCCAATGTATATGTGTTTTCTAGATGCCAAAAAAGCCTCTGAACGCGTTAATCATTGGGCACTGTTCAAGATACCAATTAAAAGGGGGGCGCCTGTGCACCTTGTAAAGAACTACCAAAATACTGGTACGAACAACAACCATGTGCGGTACGGTGGGGAAACTTAACATCAAATCCGTTCCGAGCAACTTTGGAAATTAAATGCGGTTGGCAATCAGCTTATAAGGAAATTCAACTTCTGCACGACAGATGTAAAAATACAGCTCTTTAAAACCTACTGCTACCCTATCTTCTGTAACCCACTGTGGTGTAAATTTACGCGAGTCACCATCATTAAACTGAGAGTGGCATATTATGAAATTTTCCGGAGGTTGTTTGGTGTACCTAGAAGAACGAGTGCTAGCTATATATTTGCAGCATATGATATTGACTGTCTTAAGGTTCGAGCTAGAAAAAGTGCCTATAGCCTCCAGGAGCGTATTATAAAATCTAATAAGCCCTTCCTGGAGGCCTTCTGTAATAGTGAGGGACACGAATTATTTCCAATAATAGAGATGTGGGACAGAATCCTGCAAGTGCAGGAAGATCCCGATATGAATAGAAATAATGTTTAACATCTGTCTGCCTTTCATGTTGTGTGCCCATTGTACGTATGTGAATGCCAGGCTCTGAGACGTCCCTGGTAAGGTGACTGACAGGTGGCAATGTCGTTTCCTTCTCAAAAAGTGAGCTTTAGTATATACATGGTCATGTGGGAAAGGGACATACAAATGTATCCAGTCGCGCTTGTCGTCAACTCAACTTAGGAATCTATGTCGCGTATGTCAGCCCTTCTCTGTCTTGTCTCCATGTATGTTCTTTTGGTGCATAATTCTAATATCTTGGTAGGAATGCTGTCAAACTTGTTTCTGTGAGATCATTATTGTACCGTTGAGTGCTTAAATAAAGTCTATTATTATTATTATTATTATTATTATAATACCTGAAAAATTGTTTCGGATTAGTTTTGATGTTCGCCGCAATTTCATTTTCATAATATTTATTTTTACGTTTCAGGACCTTCTTAAGAACTCTCCTGCTGATTTTGAATTGAGTTTTTTGCAGCGTCGTCTTATAAGTCGAGTGCTTTGCTTTCTTTAGCGACTGAAGGTACTTCAATTCTCCTGTCCAGTACTTAGGCTGATTGACTGCTGTTTAATTGTTTTTGCGCGGGATATATTCATGATCAATATTTTTAGTTGTAGTCAAAAAATTGTTCAACGATCGACTGGCGTCCTGTCCGAGGGTTATATTCGCTGATGCCATTGACTCTGGTGGCAGAAAAGTTTGCTTATCTAAATTGAGGAACTTTTTTTGTAGTTTATCGACATTTTCAACTCAAGTTCTAGCGTAAAACGGATACAGTTGAAGTTGCTAGTTCCGAGTGGTTCGCTGATTTCAACGTTCGACACACGAGAGTCGCTGGCACTGAATAGGAGATCAAGGACATTGCTACCTCTTGTTGAGTTCTTTACCGTTTCGGTCATGAACTTATCATAAGCAAAATCAATCAGGCGTTGGCCAGTGGCAGTACAATCGTCTGTTTCCCAATCAATGTTACAAATATTAAAGTCGCCAAGCACATTACTGTTTTGAGTTGTGACGACATCGACGAGGGTGTTATAAAGATCGATGTCATCTGCGACAATGATCTTGTGGGGACGATAAACGTGTGTGATTTGACACTTTGTATGTTACCGATTATTTGGATTGATACGATTTCGTGTCTGCTGCTTGGAATAGAAAATTTCATCATTAGTGAAGTATTTCTACGACGAACAATATTCCTCCACCCTCATAGGCTTGTCTATTTAGTGAAATGGTGAGAAAACCGAGAGTGGATTCGCCTAGATAATTTCTGGTGCTCGATTTCATACACTATCTGCGTTTGCTACTATGTCAATCTTTTCGTTAATTGCAAGGATTATAAATTCGTCGATTTTGTGTGGGAGACTTGAATCGTTTTCAAACTAACATTTGAGAGTATCTCGGCTTGGATTTTTGTCAGAAACTCTTCGGTCTCGGTCAGGGGTTGCAGTGAGACTTTGATGGGCTTTGTGTTGATGATTTATCTATTTTTGTTGTTTGCTCCACTATTGATACTGCTGGGTCCGTGTCAACTACTGGCACGGACGAAGGCCCTTGACTAATTCCATCGGGCACTAATAGCGGAGTCTTGTATTGGGTATCGAAAATGTTTTTTTTTTCAGTGATGAGACCAGAGCCGATGTTCTCATGGATGCCTTCAAGAGTACCGAGCCCATACGTGTTTATGCGTGCCTTGTTGGTTATTCTATTAAATCCAGTGTTTTAGGTCGATCATCGTTTCCCAATGGGCCGAGAAAGGGATTTGCTGAACTTCGCAAAAAGTTGCTAGGCGATTTTTAATATATATCGTCCTGCTCAACTGGTATCTACATTGGTTTGGATGGGGCAGGATGTCAGTGACACGGATGTTCCCTTGTGATCGTTTGCTCCGACTTGTTGGTTTAGTAGAAGGTAACTTATCATTTTTGATTATGCCTTCAATTTCGGTAGTTTATCAAGTCTGGTTTATCAAGTATATATTTTTTTGTTGAACTCTTCCCTTTTTGCTGATTTGATTTAGAGGTGACATTGTAACCGCCAATTGCAATTATTTCCTCTGTATTCTGAGAGTCCATTTCATCAGGCAATAAATCGAGCTCCCAGCTATAGCACCCTCACCAGAATATTTGTGAAAAACGTGGTCATGCATTGACACCGGTACGATTAAAAACGTTCCCGGAATTGGCGCTAGCACGGTAAGAAAAGCGCCTGCTCGTTGCAAAACGGTGTCCAGCAATGACACCGGTCAGCATTGGTTTAACGAGGAATGAAACTGTGACAATCTCAAATCACCGTCGTGGGTGGATGTCTTCCTCTTCAGGTGCATATCTGAGTCATTTCTAGTATCATCGATTAATGCTATTTTCTTCTACAACGTTTCACTTTCTTGACCTTTTATCACAGAAATTACAGAGACTTATGATGCTTTTTTAGGAGTTCTTCTTCGAAACTAATCGTATTACTATCAAAAGGCAGCATTGTTTGGACAAAAGACTTATTGTTGTCTTCTTACACTTGTTAACACTTGGAAGGACCTCATCTGATACCAGCTACAGGGAGTGCGTCAGTTACACTACGTCGGTCCACTCCGCAGCCCACGTTAGCTGACACAAGCCACAGGGAGTGCGTCAGTTACACTACGTCTATCCACTCCGCAGCCCACCTCAGATGACACAAGCTATAGAGCGTGCGTTGGTCCACTCCACAGCACACCTCGGCTGACACAAGCTGCAGGTAGTGAGTCAGTCACTCTGCGTCAGTCCACTCCACAGCCCAACTCAACTGACAGCCCAGAATACGACTGTGCTCCTGCACATCCAGCTTCGACTCTCTAGAGAGGTGCGGTGACTCGAACGCTGCTCCCAGTACCCCGCAGGTCTCTAACTTTGGCAAAAAGGGGGGTTGGCCCAGCATGGGTGCATGTATCTGTGTTGGAGGGTTCTGGAACTGAGAGGGGATCAATTGGCGAGGGAACCCCATGCGTGTGAGCCTGGCGAACAATTCGTATGAGAACTGCAACGGACAACTTCTCTCAAAGAAACTTTGTATAACGAACTTGATGGCGGTTGGGTGAAGTTGGCAGTTCGGAAAATTCAGCCAACATGTCCTGGAAGATAAATTTGGTTAGTGTTTTAGCGATAAATAAGTATTTTTTAAGCAAAACACTGCTGAATGTCCTCTGTGTACAACACGCCCAAAAGAAGGCAGAACAACCAAAAGTTACGTAAATCGAAGGACCTCTAAATGTTGCTCAACACTGAAACCTCTCTTCCACCCCCACCACCTTACCTCAAACCCATCAATTTGTCGACGCAATTTATTGTCCACTCGATATCACTGAGAGTTATTCCATAGAAGAATATTTGGACTGGATGCTTGACTTTAGGAAAAGGCTTTAAATCTTCAGGCTTCACTTTTCGCTAAACGCACACGCCTGTAAGAAAAAAAAACTCAGAAGCTTCAAGTCCCCTGGTTTTTAACTTACTAGGGCCCTCACACCAGAACGATGAAAAAACAGTTCAGACAAATTACTAAACAATGCTCTGCAGTCATATCCGTTAATAGCTGCTAACAGGCATTTTCAACAGCCGTGACTGATTCTAGTGTGATAGTTCCAAGCTCAACCGCTTGTATTCTCTTATTCAACATGAACTGAAATAGAGTATTATTGCGGCGATTGTTGATGCCTTGAAAAACCAGACTACTAGAGAAAGACATAACACAGAGTTCAGATTATGCAGACGATGACGTCAGAACGGCTCTCCGTCGTCTGCGTAGACCAGTCCCGATAAACCATATAGATGGCGATGGCAACGGATTGAGCATGGAAGTGTGTGGAGTCTGTGGACCAGGCCCAATGAATCATATAGATGGCGATGGCAACGGATTGAGCATGGAAGTGTGTGGAGTCTGTGGACCAGGGCCAATGAATCATATAGATGGCGATGGCAACGGATTGAGCATGGAAGTGTGTGGAGTCTGTGGACCAGGCCCAATGAATCATATATATATGGCGATGGGCAACGGATAGAGCATGGAAGTGTGTGGACCAGTCCCGATGAATCATACAGATGACAATAACAACGGATTGAGCATGGGAGTGTGTGGGCCCGTACCGATGAATCATATAGATGACGATGGAAATGGAATGAGCATGGGAGTGTGTGGACCAGTGCCGATGAATCATATAGATGGCGATGGCAACGGATTGAGCATGGGAGTGTGTGGGCCAGTGCCGATGAATCATATAGATGGCGATGGCAACTGATTGAGGATGAGAGTGTGTGGACCAGTGCCAATGAATCATATAGATGGCGATGGCAACGGATTGACCATGGAAGTGTTGCTGCGCTTTTGTTTACAGATGATCAATTCAACCCTTTACCGTTGAACGTGTCTATCTACAGTCGCAAGGTGGGAAACGACTGCCGTAAATGACACCAGTTTAATGACTGTCCGTGCACGGTTATGTTGATTAAAGGGGTTAGAAATTCCTAAAAAATAAGAATAATAAAAAAAAGCAAGTGTTTAGGGCTTCATTAACGATAAATAATCATAGAAAGAGTGGATTGATGTAGTAATGAGGCAACACGTGTTTAATCTAGACACGAGTTGCATTACATTTCTTCTGATCGCTCTACTAATTTGGTTTCAGAAAAATTCATTTTGTAATTATATTGAATAACAGTTTGTGGACAATGTCTTCTTTCACCGAGAAGATTCAATGTAGTATTGTAAGCACAGAGAAGGATCAATGGAATATTCCTAATTACAGAGAAAGATCAACGGAGTACGCGTAAGCACAGAGATGGATCAATGGAGCATTCCTAATTACATAGAAGGATCAATAGAGTATTCGTGATCACAGAGAAGGATCAATGGAGTATTTGTAAGCACAAATAAGGATCAATGGAGTATTCGTAAGCACAGAAAAAGATCAATGGAGTATTCCTAATTACAGAGAAAGATCATTGGAGTATTCGTGATCACAGAGAAGGATCAATGGAGTATTCGTAAGCACAGAGATGGATCAATGGAGTATTCCTAGATGCAGAGAAAGATCAATGGAGTATTCGTGATCACAGAGAAGGATCAATGGAGTATTCGTAATCTCTGACGTACAAATTGTTATCATATATCTGTGTTCGATTTTCACCTGCTTTTCAAAATAGATGCGGCTTCCATACTCCCACGGGGACGTTAGTACACGCTCTAGGAAACGGAGCACGTTTATACTCCCGTCAGAGACTAAATTAGAACGCTAAGGCTTTCTCGAGCACTGATGTACTCCCAGCAGAAATTGATCCAGGGTCTTTGACGTCATCCAGAATGCACTTTCTTTGAAAAGAATGGCGGGATCCCTGTATTGGTCCAGGGTCTTTGACGTCATCCAGAATGCACTTTCTTTGAAAAGAAAAGCGGGATTCCTACATTGGTCCGGGGTCTTTGACGTCATCCGGGATGCACACTCTTTGAAAAGAATGGCGGGATTCCTGTGTTTATTGGTCCAGGGTCTTATACGTCTTCCAGAATGCACTTTCTTTGAAAAGAATGACGGGATTCCTGTTCATTTCATCTCGTATGACCAAATAAGCGTGTCGAAACTTGTCGTAATTAATGAACTTATCGAAACAATAATTTATCAAGAACGTAGGTAAATGCAGAATATTCACTATTTTTTATTCATTATTGTTTTCCAGCAATTTGCATTACTTCAATGAACAGGTGACGCTTTTCATTTTGGTTCCCTCAACCGAAAGCTAACTAGCAGCAGCTTGAAATCTTGCCCAAATAAAAGACCCAATCATTTTATACCATGTTCTAGAAATCTTGTATAAAATAGATGGCCTTATTAAAATCACCTGTTGAACAACAAGAACATCGTACTTTACAAGTGTAGCGTTCTTGCATAGCGTGAGAGTAGCTAAAGGCTAAGGCTCCTAACTTAAGTTCCTTCGATTATGCACATTACAATAGCTGCAACCAAAATTCGGGTTGCGTTATTTTTTTCGAAGGTGAATGCCGTGCACCAATGAATTCTGGAGCGTCCATGTTGTGGTCCCTGCGGACACCAGATGCCTATGTTGCCCAAGCACAGAACAGAGAACACAACACGTCCTTGCGACACTGGAAGACATCTGACAGCGTTCTATCGTCGCCATAAACTTTCATCAGGGTACATGCGTAACATCATGGGGCAACTTTTCCATAGGACCGGCCATGCGCAACACAACCCGTCTGGGTTCATTCTAGGGGGCCATGTGTAGAGTTAACCACACATGGCCATCTCTACAGGCATCACCAACTGGCTGTAAGAGACAGCAGGCGAGTCCATGGTGATGTCTGCAGACACGGCCTGGTGTAGCGTAGTGTTTAGTAACATAAAGTAACTTGCCGAAAGTCTGCAGGTTTTCCGACAGGATCATCTTGGTGACCGCTTCGGCGTCTTCGGAATTGGCGACTCTAACGCCTAGTTTGTAAAGGGTGGCTGGCAGGCGACGGACGTCTGTGAAGTTGATGCGCGCACCGAAGTGAGTCAGCTCACAGCTGCGGGTGTAGAAAATCAATTTGTTTTGTTAAAATTCGCCCTTAATCATTAAATTACCTGACAACTGACATGTTCAACATTTGTCATTGACCTTAAAAATGGTTGAAATATTCAATGGATTTTCACTGATTATAAAATTTCTTGCCAAGTAGCTATAGCAATTAGAAACTGTCACTGCTACAGAAGCACTCCCGCAGCCACATTCAAAAGGCATGCAAATTCTTCAGAACAATTCTTCACTGGTCGTACATAAACAACCGCACGCCACAATGATGCCTACGAGGAACTGCCAGAGTACTCTTAATTACCCTAAAACTGCAACTGTGAACTGCTAGATAAACAGAACAAAACTATCTAAAATCTCCCTAGAAGCAGACATGAGCTGATGGTGGAGAGGTATAGTATTAGTAATGCAGAAAGTAGCTAAAGAAAGTTGCAGATGTTAAAGTTTCTCAATCGCATTTAAATGTGGTGAATTATTTGCGTCCTTACTTGTTTGTTCGGGTGGTGATAAAGCTTGGGCAAGTGGACATTAGAGTTACCGCCTTTGACGATCAGGTGAATAAAATGGAGTAGATCGAGTTCTCCTATGGTCTTATGCAACTGGGTCGAGGGAGCATGCCTTGCGTGCCTCTGACCATCAGGTTAAGAAAATGTAAGTAGATCAGGTGCCCGTTGGGTCATATGAAGCGTGGTCAAGTGAACATGCTTTACCTGCCTTTGACCATCAGGTCAAGGAGATGGGAGTAGATCGAGTTCTCCTATGGTCTTATGCAACTGGGTCGAGGGAGCATGCCTTGCGTGCCTCTGACCATCAGGTTAAGAAAATGTAAATAGATCAGGTGCCCGTTGGGTCATATGAAGCGTGGTCAAGTGAACATGCTTTACCTGCCTTTGACCATCAGGTCAAGGAGATGGGAGTAGATCGGGTGCTCGTCGGGTTTCATGAAGCTGAAGCAAGTGAACATGAGCTTGCAGTCTGGAGCTGCTGCCAGGGCGGTCAAGAGTCTGGAAAGGAGCTTCTTCGTCGCCGTGCTGTTCGCCACCAAACTGAAGTTGACCACCGCTGCTTTAGGAGGCTTCTGAGCGAAGCTGTCCAGAGCAGAATTGGCGGACGTGACGTCGATTACATCATAGTAGCCTTGTGACGTCATGAATTCTCTGATGCTGGCCCCCAAGGGGTACCCGGGCGTTCGATACTGAACAACAATATATACATTAACAAAAAATTCAGACGAGAAGAATGTATGAAGACTTGGATCTCAATACTTTGAAATACTGTTAAGCAATTTGAAACATTTATTACCACAACTATGCACAATTTTTATAATACAAATACACATCAAAAGAACAGAATATGAACCTGCTTACGCAGTTTAGTACGATTATAAACAAATGTTATACACAAAAACAGAAAGTGGGCCTGGAGAAGCAAAATGCTTTAAGGGCAACCTACCTAGACCTAAACCTATCCTAATTAAAACAATATATTTAGTTAGGATAGGTTTAGGTCTAGATAGGTATATCCTAAAAAACAATATATTAGCACATTTTTTCAAGATAAATATGTACGTTGATTTTTTCTCAATGCAGCTAACCCACGGCTATTCATTCAGGTACAAAGCAGGTAACAAGCATCGGTTCGTAAGGTATTGATTCTTACAGTGAACAAAGTGTACGACAATGGGTGTTTTAAAAGTGTTATTAGCACAAGCGAGTAACCTATGCAAAAAATACCTTGTCCCATGCATCATCATTAAGCCCTCCCTCGCCTTCAGGAGTAACGCGTCAATAAACAGTGGGTACCTGGGCTTTCGGGCTGTGCGCCGGCCGTGGCCCCGCACTGCATGAGAAACTGTGGTCAAGCAGCAGCAGCACCAACAACGCACCGAATCGGACTCCCTTACCCGGTACATGATCCTAGTTTCCTCTCACCATTTAATAATTATGAGTAACGCAGTAAATCAAGTACATCATCCTCAAGCCTTCCCACGACTCTGGGGTACGTTCCACATTGGAGTGCCTCTCCCGGTACATGTTCTTTGTCCCTCCCACGCCTCATGATTGGCGCACCAAATCAGAGTGGCTTGTCAAATACACCATCCTAACATCTCTATACCTTCCCATGCTATGGGTACGCATCACATCGGAGTACTTTATCCGGTAGTACTCGTTGAGGAGGACCTTGAGCTCTGTTCGGCCGAAGTGGTCGGGAAGGTCGATGTGCCAGTAGGCAGGGGTCGAGACGACACCCCACCTTACTTTGAGGTCCGCTTTTGCCAGGAACAGCACCAGCGTACCTGAAGGAGAGTAGAATTACGATGATACCAGGCTAAACCATCTACCTTTTTCTATTGACGTCGAACGAGGATAGTTCCCATAGTACCGAGACTAAACATATGATTAAAATAGCTTTGTAAGAATGATGGCTTGTTTATATGCGGGTGAGATAACCATACGAGCAATCGGTGTCTGTCAAGTCCCGCATAATTTTTATCTGCACTTATCTAGACTGCGAAGTAATTCGTCACCACCAGCAACAGTTGGTCCAGTTTATGCAACGTCATCCCGAACCCACTTATTAGTCACTTTCAATGAGCACTTGAAATACATAATAAGGGTTTCGTAGAACGAGCAAAACACATTGCTACTTCACGCCTCGCTTGTATGATCATTTAACTCACCCTCCTGCACCTTGAACCAGCTGTCTTTAGGCTTGATCCTTTGGGCAAGATATTCTTCAACGAGCCTGAAGTTGTTCCCCTTCACATTTTGTATCTGAAGGTTTGCGCCGCGGTCACTGAAGCTGCAGGTCACCTTGTCGAGGTCGTCGGGCGTCAGATCCGCCACCGTCAGGTACAGCTTCAGGTACTTGCTCGATTGGTCCCAGGCTGACGAGGGAAGAAGTATAGCGTTATGGGCTGGAAGCTATAAACGGTTCTCAAAGTCAGTAAATGGTTACGATTACGGAGGAGGAACATCAGCCCAATGCTTCTCAGTATTTGATGTGGTCCCGAGCTGACGGGGAGAACACTTACTCACAGGTTGCCCAACTACGTAGGGACTTCCTTTAGGCTGATTTTTGAAGCCTATGAACCTACGTTACGCGCAAGTACAACACTTCTCGGATAAATGCGCCTCGAGTGGCGAAATCTAAATTGTGAATTACTCAAAAATGTGATTCTGTCGAAATGTTTTTTTCAATATGTAAAGATCAGCTTGACTTACGCACTCTTGCTGATGATTGTTCGTACTTAAGCTAAGTCATGTTCACATGTGTAACAAACTTGACCAGTTCTGCATACTTTCAGCGGTCGGTTAGAATCATATGTAATAAACGCCTCATAAATTAAGAAAGTTTCACCGCTCATATACAATTACGATATCACTGTCTATAAAGTAATACATTGAGCGTTTGTCGTCACGATCTGATTGCTTGACAGGAGATAAGCTTCACTGCACGTAATTATGCTTGAAATTGGCTCTATTTCCAAGCCTCACAGGGCTTTTATGACATTATTATCAACTTCAACAATCTACAACATCGACATCATACGACATTTCAAATTTGAATAGTTAAAATAGAATTAAAACGAGTGGATTTAACATGTTTTAATGCAGCAAACAACCGAAATGAAATTTCAGCGTCTGAATGAGACCCATTCTAATGAGCGTAGATCTGAAACCTTTGGATGTAACTTGTAATTGTACTGAGAACTTGTTCCTGGCTCATTTGTGATTTTGCTGAGCAGATATTCAATTGTCATTGGGGGTTCGTGGACAATAGATTCTATTCCTCCCCAAAACAAGTAGTAGAGCGAACTGAGGTCGGGGCTATGAGCGGGCCTAGGCTGGTTCGTTCGGCGGTTGATTACTCGCTCAGGAAATTTGTCCGATAAAAATGCGACACTCGTTGGAGCAGTGAGCAGGAGCCCCATTATTTTGATAGTAGAATTCCTCCGACCTAACAGCTGGCCGCAATTGTTAGTTAAGGAGATTAGTACTTATCGGGTTTAAATGCTGCGCGGTCTTCAAACAAACACTATCGGTAGCACTCAGCCGTCCACGATTTCTGCCCTTACCATTGCATTTTCACAGCTGTTTCATTGAGTCGTTGAACACAATTTTTTTTTAATGCACCAGAATGATGAGTTTTGACATTTATATTGTGCCTTATAGTGAAATCATTTCTCGCTGTTGAAAATGTTACTTTCTGAGGGTCGATGTTGCTGGCCAAAAAGCAAGGACGAGATTTCAAACGTTGTCTCGCGCAGCTTCGCGAGCTCTTTGTAGCGATGTTAGTGAACATCTGCATCAAAAGGTTTTGGATGCAGATTAATTTTCAAGATCTTTACGGTCGTAATAATTGGAATTGAGTTTTGTTGCGACTCTAAGAACTGAAGAGTCCGGATTCTTACTCACTTCTTGAACAAGCACATCCGCAGTTAGCAGCTTGCATGGAAGCGGCTTCAAGTTCTTGAAAGATGTTGAATGTCTTGTTGAAATTATTAGGTTGGTTCTTATCATTTGGTGCTTCAGCAAACTTTTACTGGATGCAGTAATTCTGTTTGCCGGCTGTTGGCGAGCGTACTGAAGCAGACTGTTATTATCCATTTGCATTGGTCTTCGGTGAACATCTTGGTTGGTATTGGGTTATATTTTGCGATTCTTGAAATGGGAAAAAAATTGCTTGTTTTGTCAAATATTGGTGAATTCTGTATATGTGTTTAAGGTGCGACCATTCAAACTTCTACACCCCCACGACCAACTGGTGAAATCTGCTCCTCACGTTATTCATTTTTTCCCCGAGTCCGAAGTAATTCTTTATCCTAGTAGCAATGCAGCAGCCGGTCTATTTGAAACTCCTTTCTTGAGCAAAAATAGTTATATCCTTGGAGTCCAAACTATACTCAAATGGTTACATTTTCGATAGTAGGTAAATCCACTTACTGGCCCAAAAGACGACTCGACACCGACAGCAGTCTCCTCGGATATAAGTTATCTAGGAACATAAAAAAACACTTACATAGCCAAGGCGTCGATACCATTTCTCTAGTCATTGCACCACTGGCCACAGACATTTCAACCGTATCACAGATGGCAATTGAAGCAGTACAGTTTATTTGTATGTTCAAATGTTTGAACAGAAAACTGTGAGATAAATAAAAATTCTTTCCAAAACATACTGCTTCAATTGTCATCTATAATACGGTTCAAATGTCCGTGACCAGTGGTGCTATGTCTATGCGTGACCTGATTAGGGAAATGGTGGACAGTGTTATTGATTTTATATATTTTTGCATTTTGTGTCGAGTGGCAGTTATTGTTTCCACCAGTGGTATAATTATGTTACTGAAGACAAACAGCATTGTTATTTGTAGCGCTGTTCATGTCCCTCAGCCATCCAGCATCACGCCCATAGGGAACAATTTAAAAAGTGCACGTCATGGAACGATACTCCAAACGCAGGAAAAATGTTCAACATGGTGTAACGTACAATCGTACAAGAGCAGATACAGTATTCTTAAGTTGTACAATGTATTTGTTAGACTGCACCTTGAGTGCTCGGCCAATTCTGCAAGCAAAATATTAGAATTTACGTTATTTTACTAGAGAAGGTTCAACGTAGAACTACCAAACTTATCTCCTCGCTGCGCAATAAATCGTACGAAGACAGACACAGCGAACTCAGCTTTTATTCGCTTGAAGAGCGCCGAGCTAGAGGGGACATGAACGAAGTGTAGAAGATTATGAAGAGGAAGGAAAACGTCGCCCGAACAAACCTTTATTTATTCCAGATGTGAACGGAATGACCAGGAATAATGGACACAACATCGTTGGTCATCGCTTTACACCAGCCGTAACGCGACGCTATCAAAATCGACACTAGTCAGACAGCGGTGGTGTCACGTTGCAGGAACAGTGCTTGGCATAAGTACCAGTTTGTTAAACTTCCTAATTGGTGTCTGACATTGGAAGTATTGTTAAAATGGTTCCCGGCATTGGCAGAAGCACGGTTAAAATGAAACCCGCCCGGCATTGTCAGAAGCACGATTTAAATGGATCCTGCCCGGTTTTGTCAGAAGCACGATTTAAATGAATCCTGCAGGGCATTGTCAGGAGCACGATTTAAATGGATCCTGCACGGCATTGTCAGAAGCAAGATTTAAATGGATCCTACCCGGCATTTGAACCTGCTCGTCGCTAAGCGGTGTCCAACATTGACACCGGCCAGCATTTGTTCAACTAAGAATAAAACAGGGAGAACCTCAAAACAACATTTCCGTTTGGTGGCCTTCTCTTCAAGTGCTGATTTTAGTTGTTTTGAGTATCGTTGTGAAATTATTTTCTACGACAACCTTTTCCAGTGTTGATCCTTTAATTCAGTTTTCTACAAAGATACAAGATACCTACTTTCCAAAACGTTCTACTTCTGCTAATCTACCTGATATCAAAAAACAACCTAGTTTGGGCTCAAATTCCTGCTGTTATCTCCTAACACTCCTAAACACATGTAAACGAGACACAGGTCGGGATGGCCTCTTGTGGGAAATGGAATAGAATTTGGTAAGGAGGAATGATGCGGGTTTTTAACTTGATTGTGAAAATAATTCAGCTTGTACGTAGTGGCTCTGGTGTCTTGAAAGTGTTGGTGGCGCAGGGACCCGAGCAGCGAGCAGGCTGCGTTCTTGTTTTTATTATTGTCTTTATTGTTGTTGTTGTTGCTTAAACGAAGCTCCTCCTACAGTGCCGCAGAAGGCGCACAGCCCGAAGCCTTGGTATCTATCCACCGTTACGTGCATGTTGGGAATATTTTAGCAGGTGCAGGCTCCTATATTAGGCTTATACTCCTGAGGAATTCAATGCTGTCTTGCGGGCGTTCATACAGATCACACACCGATGTGGTATTCCGCTAGAACCTGCAGGGTGAGATGACTGGGTACGACGTCATGGCATTCTCGACCGGCACGGGCGAACCCCGGCATCGCGGACAGAGACCGGAAGAGACGTTCCCCAGTCTATGTTGGAATTACTGGAGGGCCGTGTGGTGCCCGAGACACAGGTTAACCTTGTCACCTCTGGGCAGCCTCAACTCCTCTACGTCTATCTCAGGAGGGTAACTCTGCAAGACCGTGTTGACTCGATTGTTCATCCAGTGCAGGAGCTGTGAAGCATATGTGAGCATCTGTTTGTGCATAGATGTGATGTCTGAGCACATCTATGGAGACAGAACCTATCAGGTTCTCCATGCTGTCACTTCTACCTGGAACTCCATCCCTCTTTACCACTTTCTCCACCACACGACTTTAACTCTTTCATTGAGATTCCTCGGTGACACCACATGGAAGTGACCTCCAAAACTCTCATTGCATTCACTGAGATAAATACATAAACAAGAAGGCTCTCTCTCTTCCTCACTCCTCTTGCTACCTGGCATGAAAGAACTTACTTTACTACCTTCAGCCACATTAATTCAGAGGACGCTTCCTTTCACTCCGTAGCGCTCTTTGCCATCCGATCACTCAATAACAGCACCATACCTTCTCGGGCCCATCCTTCCTCTACGGCGGATTTCCTTCCACTTAGCTACCACACAAATATCACATCCACCCTACCCGTTCAACTTCGTCTTACCCAGAGCCAACACTTAAAACTTCCTCCTCGCAAACAATTTACGAATCTTTGTCCTATTTACTTTATCCGAGCTACAACCACGCAGAGTTTGCGACTCTACCAATATAGTTAGGAGAGAAATGTGCCTCTCCTCCCATATTTGTCTTGCCGTGAAGAGGGAAAAAAACTCTTATTTGAAATGACAATAACAATACAATCATTCAAAGCTACGCGTGATACTGAGTTATTATCTTTTTGGAGCATCGCATGGCAGAAGTTACGTCCTCGTATGGATGACCCATCATCGCCCTACGAAAAATAACCAATCAATAATTTTCAGGACTAGCTCTTATGAAAGCTGACATCTAGCAATGTTGGCACACGATAACTGAACCATCGAAAAGGTTTTTTAACGTTTCAAGTTGATGGACAAAATACCGAACATGAGCCTTCTTTTCCGCTATAGTTACGATAAATAAACAGAACTACCTATCGTGGTAAATTACGAGACACCTATACCCACTAACCGTAGGTGTCGATAGTTTCATACTGCAAGGAAGGAGGAGCGAGGACGCCCTGTGGTGGCAGTTCTAAGGGCGCTGCGGCTTGTGGGACCTGGTTTAGAGAGGCTGCTTCTAATGAGTTCATTGAAGCCTGAAACAAGAACAGGATTAAAAATAAAACATAAGAGTAAAAGCGTTACATAAAATGGGTGAGACGATGTCATCACTAATGTATCGCAATGGAAAACTACGCTTGAAGCCAAATACCGAACTAAGGTGTTACGATGGAAAATGACCCCTGATTACAAATATCAAACTCAACGTCGATGATTAATGAGAGAAAATACAAGGTAGCACAAGTTATTTATAAATGTTACGTAGAGACGGGCAGTATTTGTGATGATTAAATTATGATATTAAAAACACTTGAGATGGCGGGTAATAATATGCACTAACAGCACATCTCTATTCCTTATAACTCTCAGCAGCTTTTTAACACCTAATGCTGTGTCCACATCTACACTGTGCCTTAATGTGCCTAAGAAGTGAACGGAAAAATTAGGCAACTAATTGTAGCCAGCTACTTTGTAGAGTACTTTGTCCAGCTCCATAATGCGGAACTCTGACAAAGGAAGGGAAGATGTAAATAGTTGCTGTTATCAGCCCGGCACTATTCACTCACCACATAGGTACCCAGGTGGTGATGCTAACGCGGCCTGAAAGAAGCATTGAGAAAAAAACATGACTTCCTAGCAACTGAAACAGACGCCAGTATCTTAGGACTGGTCTCAAATCAAATCCGCTGTCATTGGATCACTAGTTCGGTACATGTGCGTTTGGAGTGCACTCTTCGAGCTCCTCCACCCCCTCGAGCAGCTGGTGAACTCTGCTCCCCATGATATTTTTTTAGCTCCAGCTGCACTGCAGCAGCTGTTCCAGGCTGTGTAACGTCATCACTCATCACGCTAGCATGTATAGCTACCTGGCGAGCCCTGTGCCATGGAGGTATAATATACCTCCATGCCCTGAGCACCCCCTCGATGTGACCCCGACCGCTGTGCAACCTCTCCCTCAGCGCCTGCCGAGTCGTACTGGCCAGAAGGTCGTCCAATTCCGCCAGGTGAACCTCCTGGAAACAAACCAATAAATTAGAAAGAAAAAAAGAGCTCTTAACAGACAAGTGACAGTGGAAAGCAAAATAGAGTACCTATATATGTTCCAAGAGTATTTCATCCCTACTTACTTGAAGAATTTTGCCAAAATGATAGGATAAAGAAACTAGATACCGTACTTGTCCAACCCTGCCGATGATATGACCTGTGATCATTGTGAGATGCGTACCACGTCATCGTCAACGTGAGCTGTCCTACTTATTCATGGCGATTGACTGTTGGGCCACGCCTTTTCATCAGCATGTCTATAAGCAGATGAGTGTGAAAGAAGGTGTATAGGAAGCGATGATCAGTTGAGGGTAGCAAAGAAAAGGGTTAACTGTTTAAAGAAAAAAGTAAGCATGTTACAAAAGATATATGCGAACTGTAGTGTACATCCTGGTGCTGCTGTATACCATAGGGCAGTAGCGTCGTGCCAAAGTGCTATCGTTATTTTGCGTGCAGGATAACACAATTGGTATCTACGTTACGGGCGTACTTTAGGAACCTTTCCCACCCAACCAAACCATACAAGGGGCGCATAACTCTAACCCGGAGGACAAACGTACGATTCTTCTGGAGTGTCTATTTCTAAAACAGGTGGCAAACGTAGGTGTTACTGTAAGACGAGAGGGTATAAAGAGACTCTAGGATGTCATCTTCATTCCCTATGACCTTATATTATGACTATGACATCATTATATTACAAAAAGGTGCCACAAAAGTCCAAAATTGACTGATACCCATAGAAAACTGAGAGTTGCAGCTACAATGGCGTTATTGACAGAGAGTGCAAGTACAGCAACAACAAATTATTGATAAAACAAACAGTATGAAACAACTAACCAAACGTTTCATTGTCGTGGGTAAATATATACGCCTCTTCGTCATTCAAGGCCCTAGGCTGACAGTGTAGGTGGCAAGTATGTGAAAAAAACTAACATTTCAACATGTTGTGTCACTACTATTACATACACCTACAATAAACGTGCAATGGGTGCATATGGGAGGATGTCAAAAAATCTGGCACAACTGCTATAGTGAGTGTACAAATAATGTGCAATCTAGATACATGGGAAATGAAAATAGAATAGAACGTGAACCAATTGCCTGTTAGAATATAAAAGTAACAGCTAGTTTGAAAAGCTCTTGCATCGCAAACGCACATAAAAAAACGACTTATGCGCTTTAAAATGGTAGAAATGCATAAAAAATGTGAATTTGCTATATCTCACCTTCATTTGTGGACTGGAAGGCACTAAGCCCAGTGATTTTAGGTAACGCCGTAATCGCGGCGACTGCAGCATGGTTCCCTTTTGATCACTCTTCTTCACCAACACTATACTTTCCCCAGAACTTGAAGAGTCATGTTGTTACGGTTGGTTATTACTATGGACCCTAAATGGAAGGACACAGAGTTACACAGTCATAGCAATGCAGCGCCCTTTCAGTAAAAGCACTAAGCCGTAACTGGCAGGGAAGGTCAGTTACAAACGAGTTCTAAACGGAAACCAAACAGTCTCTCCATTGATACATACCTACATATCGCATACGTCTCTGAGGTGGGGTAAGAAAAACATGCTGGTTGAATGAAATTTATAAAATGTACTGTACATAACGTTGCACAAAATATAATTGATGATCAAGTTTGTGGAATCTGATAGATCAATAAACGTCAGATAATACATCAGTTAACCTTATTTTTCAAAAGTTTTTTATTCAAGCGTTGGGAATCATAGAAAATGTTCGTAGGATTAACTGATGTTATACCCACCACCGCAATGTAATGAGTTGCAATGCTGTTCAACACTTTACAGCCACTGCCACGTACGTAATAAGTCACATTGTAAAAGAAATATTGACGCAAATAAAAGCATTATTGTCCATGCAAGTTAACTTTCATATCAGCGCAAAGAAATGACTCCTATGATACTTAAACGCGAAATACTTCATGTGCTTTACGTACATTCCACGTGGACCAAATGGTTTTGAGTAATAAAATGCAAGAACACTCCTCGACAAATTGTGGAGACTATAGTAACCAGCAATTGTTCTAAATATTAACTAAACGAGTGGAAAAAACGATGGATTAACACCTTGAGTCTGAGATACTTTAAAAAATGTTACATAGGCGATAATTACGGTTTTAACTACTTTTGTTTCCCAATTTATAAAAAATCAATGAAGATCCATAGAGAGAAGCAGGAAGTCATTGCGCATGTATTTGATACAGTATCTTTAGTAAGCATATTTCCATAGTGGTCTTGATAGAATTAGCATTTTTTTGGACTTGTTAGTATTGGTCGTCATCGCGAATGGACGTATTGATGAAATTGATAACGTGGACATGGATACAGTTCAACGGCTGAGAAACAGAGTTGCATAACTGCATTCGGGTTCCCGTATAAATATTGATCAGCTGATGTTGTTATGCAACTTGGCTTCTCAGCTCTTCAGTTGAGCTTTCAAATGGCTGGCTGGTAGTTCTGGGACTTAGCTCGATTCGTCGGCTCCAATGTTCGGCTCCAATGTTCATTTCCTGGAATATGAGGAGAAACACATACAATGCTATTCGGACGTGCGCAGGTGTGGACATGATAATAGTGATCTACTGCGGTTATCATCGATCGAATTAGAACGATTATTCTCCGTAGAAACGAATAATGAGCGTAATGATATACTCTTACTAAGCAAACACCAAATTATTTCATCAAAATAAACCTCACACATGCTATATAGGCTGCTTTTTAGTTTTTTTATTGTTCAACCTGCAATTCAAATTGATAAAATTTGATCGTTCAGCGCAGTAATATCACCACCGTGCAGAAGTCACGAGAGCACGAGCGCGTCACAACCGTGCAGTAGTCACGAGAGCACGAGCGCGTCACCACCGTGCAGTGGTCACGAGAGCACGAGCGCATCGCCACCGTGCACAAGTCACGAAAGTACGAACGCGTCAACACCGTGCAGCAGTCACGAAAGCACGAGCGCGAATGACAATAAATATTTCTCGAATATCTTCGTAAACATAAATTTTGGGTCGAGTTTTCACGTTCGTGAGACCTATAAAACTGGTACCCTAAATCTTAAGACAACCAGCTGATTTAACCTAAAACAAGACATCGTCCACCACAGAGGAACGCTCGTGTTTTCCAGCTTCGTCTAATCCTAGTAAAAATAATTGACGTGATTTGTTGACAGCATTTACAAACATAATAACAAAGATTTGTTTGAATTCCAAACTCGCATTCTTCGAGGTACGTCGTTCTCCCATATCTGTTACAGTCGCAACGAATAGTTTGAGAACAATGACACAAATAATTACCCCATACTAGCCGGTCAGCAATATGCTATCAACGTTTGCACACAAGCATAACGGGGCCCTGAAGTCCGAATTATAAAACACATGTGGTAACAAATTGTGTTACGCTGAGACTTGGTGTTTCTTCACGTTAGCTGTGCAGTGTGCATCATTCCATCTCAATGAGATTAGAGCACGTCAGAACTCATCTCCTTACATGGTAAGCTGACGATTATGAATATATTTTGTAATATGAAAGAATTGCCTTCTACAACTTTTTCTAATTCGAATTCGAAAAAAGTTCAAATTAGTCTTCTTCTACAAGAGCTTTGAACGACGTATTTCATGCGCTGACCGCAGCAAAAATACAGTAGCAAAGGCGCATAAGAAACGCCATAAGACAGAAAACGTAGAACAAACTCGGTCTGAAATATTACAAATCTACATTTCAAAATACTCGTCCTTTTCTGGTATTACTTAACAAGATCTTTTAAATGGTATATTGATAGCTTGAAGGTTTTTTTTTTACAATCATGGGATTTAAAATAAAATGGTCTTCATAATTTTCAAAATTCGAATACCGGTTACAACGTGGGATAAGATTGTAATACTTCTTAAAGAGCTTACAAATGATTGATTGCATGCCATGAATACTTCATAACTGTAGAAGTCTGAGCGAAGCAAAGATATCAATTCATGTTTTGCAAATACCTTGTAACTTTTGATTCTAATTTCGTAAAGTAAATTGGATATGACGGTAGTATTATGCAAGAGCTTTCAAATAATGCATTGCTTACGATTACTTCATAGCATTTAGCGAGTTTTGATGCAGCGTTACAACGGACAGACGAACTGGCATACTTTTAATTTAAATCTGCGATCAAACCCATTTTGAATACGTAGTTCCATAAAAAAACGTTTTCAAGATTCAACTTTCCGTTTAGGTACCCTATGACGTTATGTTCTGGGAAAAACAAAATTTCACTGAACAGAAACCTTGGTTACTGTCTATCAGTAATGAGCTTGGGATTCACCTAGGGTGTAATCTTTGGATACGAATTTTTATTCTTATCTAGATTGGTGGATCACTACAATTTTTTGCGAATTAGTTAATTTAATAAGGTGGTTTTCGATAAATTTCATATTTGAATAAATATTGAGGCGGTCTTTTCATTTATCAAAATAAACGTTTAGCAGAGGTCATCCATTCTGTTGATGATAAGAGACACTAATAAAAAGAATAGAAGACAAGGACGGAGTCCTCACCCTTCTTAGATACGCTACCTTATTATATTTTTTTCATTGAAATACTGGGATAACTATTCACAAACGCCCAAGCTGCGAACACTCCATGAACCCTTGGGATCATGTCTCAAGTTCCTAATGTTTCAATCTACAAAAGCCTATGCCAAACTGTAAGAAACAGTTACTATTTCAATGACAGAGACATCTATTGATGAACCTCAGAAAGCCAACCATAGTTGCGTTTCAAGGTGTGTAGCGGATTTTTTTGAAGAAATAGCATCAACACCCTTGATACCTCGCAGTACACTGGTCCGAGTGAATGGGGAAAACAATAATCCCGTTAGCAATTGCATTGTGTCCACACTTCCTTGACAACAACACATCAAGACCAAGGGTAAAATTGTTTACCTTCTTCTTAACGAAAGTCAAAACTCTATAAAAGTAGATGACAGGGACACACGCGAGTCCAAAGGGTAAATAAGTACACACAGACATGGTGTCTGTAATTAAAAATAGTCATTGTAATAATCAATGTTGTAAAAAATAAAAATAAATACATACCGAACCAACTAACGTGCACTCTGGCGTCAGTTGGTGCGGTTCAAAAGCTATGGACAAGCCAGCTGTAAAGAATTCCTTGCTGTAACTTAGGCATATGAAACTTTCCAAACCAGATCCTTCTGAACAACCTATAGCCTGGCTAAAACCTCCCCTTTAGATTGAACTGGTCGATTTATGTACCAGGCCGACTGACAAAAGCTACATCACAGCCCACCGCACCTGACAGGCACAAGCGGAAGGAAATGCGTCGGTTTCTTTGCATCTGCCCACTCAACAGCCCACCTCAGCTGACACAAGTTGCATCGAGTGCGTCGGTTACTCTGCATCGGCCCACTCCACAGCCCACCTCAACTGACACAAGCTGCAGGGAGTGCGTCGGTTACTCTGCGTCGGTCCACTGAACAGCCCACCTCAGCTGACACAAGTTGCATCGAGTGCGTCGGTTACTCTGCATCGGTCCACTCAACAGCCCACCTCAGCTGACACAAGTTGCATCGAGTGCGTCGGTTACTCTGCATAGGTCCACTCCACAGCCCACCTCAGCTGACACAAGTTGCATCGAGTGCGTCGGTTACTCTGCATCGGTCCACTCAACAGCCCACCTCAGCTGACACAAGTTGCATCGAGTGCGTCGGTTACTCTGCATAGGTCCACTCCACAGCCCACCTCAACTGACACAAGATGCAGGGAGTGCGTCGGTTACTCTGCGTCGGCCCACTCAACAGCCCACCTCAGCTGACACAAGTTGCATCGAGTGCGTCGGTTACTCAGCTTAGGCCCACTCCACAGCCCACCTCAACTGACACAAGCTGCAGGGAGTGCGTCGGTTACTCTGCGTCGTACCACTGCACAGCCCACCTCAACTGACAACCCAGAATGCGAATGTTCCTCTGCACGTCCAGCTTTGAATCTTTAGAGAGGTGCGGTGACTCGAACGATGCTCCCAGCACCCCGCAGGCCTGTAACTTCGGCAGGAAGGGGGGTGTACCCAGCACGGGCGGTAGCATTTGCGTTGGAGGGTTCTGGAACTGCGGAGGGATCAATACGCGAGGGAAACCCATGCTTGCAAGTTTGGCAAAGTGCTGGTAGGAGAAGCGCAATGGACAACTTCTCGCGAAGAAACATTGGATGACACACTTGATTGCAGCTGGGTGAAGTTGACAGTTTGGGAAACTCAGCCAACATGTCCTGGAAAATATATATATTATTAATTCATTTTTCGATAATAAAAACACTTCTGAATGTCAACTGTGTCCAACACACCACATTCGGTTACCCGAAAGAAGGCATAACAACCTTACAATATAATCAAATATGCTGTGTAATTTAAAATATTGCAAACACCAAAACCTCCCATAAATCCCAGCTTACCTCAAACCCACCAATTTGTTGACGCAATTTACTATCCACTCGATATCCCTGATAGTCATTCCATAGAAGAATATTTGGACTGGATGCTTAACTTCAGGCAAAGGTTTCAAATCTTCGGGCTTCACTTTTCGTGAAACACACACGCCTGTAAGATAAAGTGCTCAGTGAGAGGCTTCAAATTTAGTGAATCACTCACATCCGTAAGGTGGCGAACACAGTTCTGACAAATGGCTTGACACTTCTGCAGTCACGTGCAATAATGTCTACTAACAGGCTCCTTTAACAGCCATGCGATTCTGGTCTGATTGTTCCAAGCTCAACCAACTTGTATTCCCTGATTCAACTTGGATTGTAATTGAGCTTAATTGCGGCGACTGTTGATGCCATGAAAAACAAGACTACGAACGAACCAAATAACATAACTTGGCCTAAAGGAAAAATTGAATGGGCTCCTTTCGGCTTTCACAATTTGGATGGCATGAGCAAAGGCATTGAAAATCGACGAGTGCTGGACACTTTTATCTAGGTGAGTCCTAACGATGTTATGAAGGCTGGGATGAAGTAGTCAATGCGCAACAACACACTTGACGCTACATAATCATCCCTAAGTTGTAGTCTTATCTAGTTATTTGTTGTCTATGTTATTAGAGACAAACTGCACTTCAAATTTGTCATGTACTGATAATTATTAACTATCAGAAGTAGCAATTAATAAAAGGATTCAGTTCTCAGGTAAGCGTGAAACGAAATGTTGGTACTTTTTTTTTTAATAGAACAATGCAGCACCCCTTACAGATCCTCCTTTAGACTCATTCTTCGGACGCTGACAGGGGAGAATTAACGCTCGCGTTTACCATATGAGAGAGCTTCGTGGACACCAAAGTTATTAGAACTGTCGAACACATGCCGGCACCACCATTATTATCTACAAACATCACAGAAAAAGTTTCTTCAGGCGAGACGTCAGAACGACACTGACGGCACTTAGTCGTCTGAGTGGACCAGTCCTCGTGAAACATATATAGATGGCGATGGCAACGGATTGAACTTGGAAGTGTTGCGACGCTTTTGTTTATAGAGAAACAGTCACAAGATGGAGGTCAAGAGCCGTTGTTGTTGTTGCTCAACCCCAACTCCCCCTGCAATTCAGGAGCCACAGCCGACGCATGGCCCGGAGTCCGGGAATCCACAGACATGTGCGTGTTGGGAGTGTTTCGGCGGGTGCAGGCATTTATATTATGCCTACATTTAAAGAAATTGAAGCTATCTCCCGGCGTTCCCACAGATCACGCATCGATAAGACATTATGGTTGCGTCTACCGGGCGCGACGGCTGGGAACCATGCCATGACGAGTTCGACTGCATCGGGCTAACCCCGGTATCGCAAACCGAGATGAGATGAGACATTCTCCAGTCTTGCTGGGATGACTGGAGGGCCGTAAACTACAACAGCGGAATAGCTATCCGCGCACTGTTTTGTTGATTAATTGAATTCGTATTTGTGTTCTCTGCTGTGTTTGTGTGTAATACAAAACGAATAATGTTAACAAAAGAAGGCAGTTGTTCAGGCTTTCATGACGATAAATGATGATCCCAGAAAGAAGTGGATTGAACTAACAATGAAGCAAAGATGTCATTAATCCCCACACAAATTGTATTGCTGTTCTTCGTGTCTTTTTTACTAAGCAGGATTACAGGCAAATGCATGTGAACTCATGCATGAAAAAGCACTAAATGGTTAGATGGACTAATAGTTCTTAGACAATGTCTTCTTTCACTGAGAAGGATCTATGGAGAATTCTTAATCGCTGCCAAAACAAATGTGTGTCTAATGGGTGCGTTTGAGCTACACCAGCTTTTCAAAAGAGATGAGACTTCCCCGATTTAGACAACGAAGCAGTTTCATATTCTCATCAACTTAGTTTTGATCAACATTTGGTCCAGGATCATAAACAAGCATCCCAGGTGCACTTGTCAGGGCTGTTAATGGTGACTGCAAAGATTAGAAGACATTCAATGAGAAGAATGGCGGGATTAATGACAATTCCGTTTCGTAAGAGTGAAAATGATTGCCGAAGTTTATCGAACATTTTTGGAACAAGAATAATTGGTCAGGAATGCAAGTATATGTAGAATATAAACGATTTTTTTTGGATTTATTATTTCCATGTTCTAAGCTATTTTATCACGTATCATTTTGTTTTCCCAACCGTAGCCCACCTTGTCTTGTCTAAGTAGAACACCCACTCATTTAATATTAGCTACATATTTTAGGCCGTTTTGAATTAGCTAGATGTACTTTTTGAAGTAACCTGTTGCACCATAATCAGGAACAACGCACATTGCATGTGTAGCGCTTGCACAAGGGGTCTGAGCAGCGAAAATATAATATTCATACCTATAGTTCCAATCGTTCATTATGGAATAAAACAATAACGTTTCTATATAATTTATATCTATTCTAATTTTTGCCAAATGTTGCTCATATCGCTACAATAACTGCAAGCAAAATTAGGTTTGCGTTTTTCCAGCGGAAGTGACTACCAGTGTTTAGCGAATGCTGTTCAGACGTCACGTCAATCATCCATGAAATTTAGGAGTCTTCTTGTTGTGGTTCATGAAGATACCAGTACCCTATGCTTCTCTTTTTGTTTGACTGTCTACCCTGCCCACGCACAAAGAACAGAGAACACAGCACGTCTTTATAACACTAGGGGAACTCTTGCAGCGTTCTAAGATCGCTGTGAACTTCCTTCGGGGCACATGCGTGGTATGCTAGGGCAACTCTTCCATGAGACCCATCCATGCTCAAGACGACCTGCTGTCTGGACTTACCCTAGGGGGTCGTGACGATCGCAACGGGCACTTTTTGAATTTCGAAACAGCAACAACTTTTGAAGTTAGCCACATGAGGCTGTCTCTACAAGCATCACCGACTATGTTATTAGGCCCCGTTCATGCTAGTCGACACCGCCGTCGATCAGTGGACACGGTCACAGGCAGACGCACGGGCAAAACGCTGTTTGCGTCCAGCCAACAACAAGCAACCGCCGGCACGACTGCCGGAGAGCAATACCGAGCACTCAGTAGCGCTCCAGCTCTGTTCGGATGAGTAACTTTAGCTCACTCTACTACTTAGTGTGTTGGCATGGACTGGCAGCAAGGAAAGTGAAAGCCAGATCTAAAATGTGGTTGCACAGGAGGGCAGAGAAGAGCAGTTATAAATAGCATCTTGAAGAAGTGACAGATTTCAGAAGCTACTTGAGAATGATCCTTAATATGATTTTTTAATAATGCGTAAAATTGAACATGAAATTTTCATATCAATCGCAACAGCACGAGCCGTTCTATCTTAATATTATTTACACTTCACTTTCCATAAGCAAGGCTGTTATGCCTTGAGCCAAGCGACAGGTAGTAGAATGGACGGAGCGCCACCCGCAACCGCGCTTGGTCCAAGTATGAGGATGTCTTTCAAGGAATGGCATACCATGACCATCCAGTGCCGGACGCACACTGGAGCTCAGCAACGGTGCATGCTGACGGGCATGCCACGGCAATCGATCTTGAGTGAACACGAGATATGGTGGAATCAGGCCTCCAAAACAGCACATTTTTTTCGGCGAGTTTGTCCGTGTCCTCAGTTCGGTGTCGACTATGCATGTACGGGGTTTTAGAGACAGCAGGCGAGCCCACGGCGATGCCTGCAGACACGGCCTGGTGTACCGCGGCTATGAGTAACATAAAATAACTTGCCGAAAGTTTGCAGGTTTTCTGGCAGAATCATTTTGGCGACCGCTTCGGCGTCTTCGGCATTGGCGACTCCAACGCCTAGCTTGTAAAGGGTAACTGGCAGCCGACGGACGTCTGTGAGGTTGATGCGCGCACTGAAGTGAGTCAGCTTACAGCTACGGGTGTAAGAAATCAATTGGATATTGAACAATTTGTCCCTGATCACTAGACGTCAGAACGATCGCGTTCTGACGTCAGAAGCTGCTTGGAATCGTCATTGATTCTGAAAAAAAATTGGCAATGAGTTACAGCAATTTGGATACCAAAGCACTCCAGCTACCATATTCAACAGGCGGGCTAATTCTAGATAACAATTATCCACTGATCGTGTCACAAAACACCCGCACGAAACGATGATATCGCCAAAAACTGCCTGATAACTCTAAAATATCCCAAACTGTGAGCAGAAAGTTAGGCAAAACAAAAGCATATCTAAAATCACCTTAGAAAAAGTCATAAACTAAAGGGAAATTAAACAGTCGAGAGCGATATTTTTCTATACTGGAAGTGGCAAATGTCTCCATTTCAAAAATCCTGTTTTAATGTGCCAAATTGATTGCGCCCTTACCTGTCTTCACTGATTAAATAAAGGTGGGAGTAGGTCTGGTTACTGTCGAGTTTGATGAAGCCGAGCAAGTGACTAGCCTCATCTGCCTTTGACAACCGGATGGTTAAAGACAGCCTTGCCTGTCTTTAACCATCAGGTCAAGAAGATGAGAGTGGATCAGATGCTCGTCGAGTCATTTGAAGGTTGGGCAAATGAACATGCATTACCTGCTTTTGAGCATCAGGTCAGGAAGATGGGATTAAATCTGGTGCTTATCAGGTCATTTGAAGTTTGGGCAAGTGAACATGCATTACCTGCTTTCGACCATCAGGTGCTCATCGAGTCATTTGAAGGTTGGGCAAATTAACATGCATCAGCCATCAGCTCAAGAAGAAGGAAGTAGATCAGGCGCTCGACGGATCACTTGGAGCTTGGGCAAGAGAACATGCTTTACCTGCCTTTGACCATCAGGTCAAGGAGATGGGAGTAGATCGGGTGCTCGTCGGGTTTCATGAAGCTGAAGCAAGTGAACATGAGCTTGCAGTCTGGAGCTGCTGCCAGGGCGGTCACCAGTCTGGTCAGGAGCTTCTTTGTTGCCGTGCACTTAGCCACCGAGCTGAAATTGACCACCGCAGCTTTAACAGGAGACTCGGCAAAGCTGTCCAGAGCAGAATTTGCGGAGCTGACGTCGATTACATCATAGTAGCCTTGTGACGTCATGAACTCTCTGATGATGGCCCCCAAGGGATACTCGGGCGCTCGATACTGAAAAACAATATATACATTAACAAAAAATTCAGACGAGAAGAATGTACGAAGACTTGAATCTCAATACTTTGAAACACTTTCAAACACATTATCACCACAACTGTTTACAATTTTTTCATTATAAATAAACATCAACCCAACAGAATATGAACCTGATTAAAAACAAATGTTATACACAGAAACTGAATGTGGGCCAGGAGAAGCAGGATGGTTTCAGAACAACTTACCTAGACCTAAACCTATCTTAACAGTTACTTAACTTGAGTAATGGCTATGTCAAAAAAATAGAAAAGTATCGAAAAACGCTTTAATATTGAAGAAAGCTAAATTAAAGATAACATTGTTCACAATGAATATGATAGGAAAAAATTAGGCAACTCTATCAATAATGTGAAACAAAATGATGTTTGAGTTTGGATTTAAAAGTAAATAATGAAGATGAAGATTTGATTGTATTTGGAACGGAATTCCACAATTTGACACCCTTATAGATAATGGAGTATTGTATTCTGGCTTTATTATACCTTGTTATATTGAATGACTCTCGATTTCTTGAGTGCAAATGTACATCAGACTGGTGCGGTAAATGTTCGAGGACATTCCTATAATGGTCAAGATGAACAGTTTTATACATATAGACAAGTATTTGGAAGCTATAGAGATCCTCAACCTTAAGAATATTCGTCGATTTGAAATAAGTACTTGTGTGTTCTGTATAAAAGAGGTTATTTATGGCTCTACACGCTTTCTTTTGTAAGACTATCATTTTATCAATTACATTTTTGTAGCATGCAAACCAAATTTCAATCCCATAGTAGAAATAGGGTTGAACTAGGGAAAAATGAATTATTATTAAGTAGAAATATAATCTACATGATATTTGAATGTAAGATGACAGTCGAGATGCATGCCGAGGAACCTAATGTGATTCACTTCACTAATATTAGCGTTTCCCATTTTTAACAAAGGAATATCGATGTTACGTTTGTTTGAGATACAGACACTAGGCCGCATCCCCCAGAAAGGGGGGTGGCCGACGGCAAGGCGCACCTCACACCCTCACACGCTCACATTCACACCACTTAGCCCTTTTGTGCTAAAGGGTCCGGCCGGTAGCCCCTCAATTTACACTCTGGGTCCCGAATGTACCGAGGAACCGTCGTCAGCAGCAGGGCCCACAGTTTTCACTGGTTTACCCCCGCCGCGTCATAATGGCTGGGCCCCCCCCACCCACGACCATCCCGACAGCGGGATGCCAAGGGCGGGAAAGCACATCAGAGCAGCGTCAAAATCAACCATTCACAACCATTCTCCACTCACGCCTGTTCATTGCAC